>JASCZW010006142.1:0-109262 GCA_034211315.2 Aedes japonicus | reverse complement strand
TTTTTTTTTTTTTTTTTTACTTGTAAAATTTGTTTTATTTTTCTGATGTTAAAAACTAATTACAAAATAATTAATCAAACTTCGATTGTCAATTCAAAATCTAGAGATCCTACATCGATAACATTATTACAATTCATAATAAAGTTGACGTATTTTATGAACAATTTCAGAATTTTAGTTTTCTTGACCCTATCAATGTTTTTGAGTTGGGGTCTGATAAGTTCTTCTATCGAGAGTCTTCGCCAGCCATTGAGTAGCACGGTTAGCTTGCGTTGCAGAAGTCGCCATGCTTGCTCCACTCGAACGCATTCACCGAGTTTATGCTGCAATGTCTCGCAGCCTATGTTGCAGAACAAACAGTTTTCACCGTCAGCCCTGTTCATCCGGAACATCAGTTTTCTCGTCGCGAACTTTCCGTTTACCAACAAAAATAACGACGATCGTTCGCTCGAGTTCAGCTGTCGCATTGTGATGTTGCCCCAGATTTTCTTCCAGTCGGCCGTTGGACACTCGCGAGTAATTTTCGGTACTTCCGTTTGGTCGATGAGATGTTTATGAATGATATCAGCGGAAGGATTTTGTTGGATAAATAGAGGGAGCGTAGGGAAATTTGAAAGGATGAATTTTAAACAAGGACAATCAGCGGGTGGGGTGGGATTTGTTTGGGTGAGAAAGGATAAATAGAAGGGAAGGGAATTGATATCTGTCGTGTGTCGATTTATCAGCAGCGCACCGCATTTGAAGGCTGGTAGATGTAGATTCAAACCACCTTCTGTTCTGCTACGCGCCAACTGCTGCATTGGGACTCGTGCCACGAAGCCTCGCCAAAGAAACGTTCCCATCGTCGCAGTCAGCTTCGCCGTATGAGCAGCAGTCGGTTTGAGGATAGATGCAAGATACCACATTTTCGACGTAATGAATGTGTTGAGTAAAATCACTTTCTGGCACAAGGTGAGAGTTCGTAATGAGTGGAGGTAAACTTGTCGAGAGAATGAGGCCACAAGCGCATCCCAGTTAAGTTTATTCATCAGACGTATGGAGTTGGCGAAAATCACTCCCAAAATTCGGATGGTGTTTACGTTCGGCAACCACGGAGCGGTGAGTGGCATTTCGTCAGTGTAACCCACTGAGATGGAAGCGGATTTCTCCAGACTCAGCTTTGCACCAGAGACATGTTCGAAGAGCTGAAAGCTTCTCGTATCTGATTCATTCTCTCCATACACGTGCTTACCACCGAAATATCATCGGCGTAAGCGACGACTAGGTCCGATCCACGTATCTCCTCGAGCCGCTTGAGTAATGGGTGTAGATAGATGACGAAGAGGTGCATGGAGAGAGGATCTCCCTGACGTACCGATCTGTCGATGGGGAAAGCTATCGAGAGGCGCCCATTTATCAGCAGGCGAGAGGATGACAAGTCTCCGATTTTACTTAATAAACGAATAAGGTTCGGATTAAACCCGAGCGAGCACATGGTCCGAAACAGAAACGATCGATCAACGACGTCAAAAGCGTGACGAAGATCGAAAGATGCCAGCAAACCACGTTGTTTACTTTTGACCAGTCGAGCGATGCGGTCTTTTAGAGCAAGAGTGGCTTGGAAGATATTGCGGCCGAAGTTGGAGCATTTTTGACTCTCGGTAAGAATACGGTGGGTACTCATTACACTCTCCAGACGTCGCTTGAGAATCCGGGATAGGATTTTATAGTCGAAGTTAAGTAGCGAGATTGGCCTGTAGGAGTGCGCCGTCTGTTCGTTCCCCTTCTTCTTGACAAGAACAATCACACCATCAACAAATTCGGTTGGAAAATTGCCTGCCAATGCCTCGTTAATAACGAGAGTGAGCTCTCTCCAGATAATGTCAAACGTTTTCAGGTAGAATTCTCGTGTCAGAGAGTCACCGCCGGGCGATTTGTTTGGGCTGCTGGTCTTGATGGCTGTGATAATATCGGTAGGAGTTATTTCATTCATGCAAGACTCACTTACCGGATCGTTCTCTGGGATCACTCTCTCGCATTGAAATGTGCCCGTCTCATCTCTTTCTGTTTCGCCCACAGCGTAGAGTGTACGGTAGAAGCCAAGCATGTGTCGTTCGATCGCATCAGGGTCGTCAATGAGTTGGTTGTCGTCGTCTCGAAGCTGTGTGATCGTTGTTTTTTTCCTGCGCCTTTCGCCCAGCTGGAATGTTGAGATCGATTCGCCAGAAATGAATGACTCGTTCATGCGCACGAAAGCTTGCGTGAAATTGCGCTGGAGAGTCAACATTTTTGCCTTCACCCTGTTGATTGTAGACAGCATCGCAGGGTTTTGGTAGTAGCCATCGTACGCTTGCCGTAGTTCCGTGTAAAGACGCTGATGTTGATGATGGAATTCATCAAAGGCTGACTTTGATTTCCAACGGAAGAAAGTTTTGATCTTAGGTTTAGCGTACGACAGCCACCACTGCATCCAAGATGGGTAGTTTCGTCGCTGGCGGGTCCAGTACTGCCATTGAATCTGGAACTCTTGCATGTTGTCTGGTGTCAGCAAATGAGAACGGAGAGACCAAAAGCCACGGCCAGGCTCGCGGCCTGATTGGGGAAGGCAGATTCGTGATGTTATGGCTTTATGATCGGAGAAACAGCATACGTGTGCATCGGCAGTTCGAAGCATGTTCCGTAAACCCTGCGTGACATAAATACGGTCCAGGCGAGACGAAGAGTTTTGGGAAATGTATGTGTACCCAGGGTATTTGGGCAGAGATGTTCCCAAACATCGAGGAGCTGTAGTTGCTGTACGGTGGCAAAGAGAGCGGGGCTGTGGTTGTGTCCCGTCGCATCGCGCTGCCGTATAACACAGTTGAAGTCACCAGCTAACAGAGTGTGCTCTGTGTTGTGACGGAGGTAATAGGCAAGAGTGTTGGTGAAAAAGCGTTCTCTCTCCGCTCGTAGGGCTGTACCAGATGGAGCGTACACATTGCAAACTGTTGTGTCTTTCACTCGTAGTGCTATCAACCGTCCGTCTAGGCTTCTCTCGACGTTCGAATACTGCAGGTGATCTTTTAGTGCTATTGCCGTACCCCTTCGGGTGTGGTCCACATTGCATTCGACGCTGTAGCCAGGCAAGTCAAGTTTGTCGTTCTCTACTTCCTGCAAGAAAGCGATGTCGATGTTCGTAGTCCGTAGAAAAGTCCGAAGTGCGTTAAGCTTGGTCGGGTTGGTGATGTTGTTTATATTTATGGATGCGATGTTGTAGCTGGTGAGAGCCATTATATTTCGCTATCCATCTCTTCGTACGTTTCGTCGCCTAGGTTTGATCGCTGCTTCTTGGTGGATTACACCCCTTCTTTCTTCTGCCGCTCCCCGAAGCTGACGAGCAATCGGTGTCGTTTCCATCGCTGTTTCGTGTGTCCTTGCGTGTGACCATTCGGCTGATTGAACTTACCAGATGCCGGCGGTGCCATGAGAGAGGCAGTTTGTTCGGGATGGCTTATTGTCATCTGCTTCGGTTCGCCAGAGTTTTGAACGGGCAGCTTTGGGGCTGTGAGTGGAGGAAAGGTTGTGGTTGGTCGTTGGGTCAGTGACTTTTCACTTGCAGTGACTTTCGGCGCCGGCGGTTTTACGAACTGCGTTTTCTGCTTCGGTGCAGAGGCCTTCGGAGCGGTAGTTTTCGGTCCCATTTCGCTTGCCACATTGGCATACGTTTTCTGCACAAGCAGTTTTTTGTTTTGTACACAAGATATGCCATTGTGTACAAATTCCCGCAGTGGCGGCATGTCTGCAGCTGGCCGATATACGTTACGTTCGTTGTCTGACCGTCTATGGTAATATAGCTTCCGATGTTTCGCTTTACCATCATACGTGCGATACGAGCACCAGTCGGGCGCCCTGCAAAACGATATTTGCTGTCCCATAGTTGTTCGGTGACCGAGAGAACTTCACCGTTGGCGCTGAGAAATTCGGCAATTTGATCATTTGAAATATCTTCCGACAGGTCCGTCAGCTTGACCTCTACCGCCCCGTCCTCCAATGTGATACGAAGCTTGTAGACTTTGTCGTCAACTTTGATCTCGTGCTTGTTGTCGTGCTCTGCAACGATACGTTGTGCTAGTTCTAGGTCAACGACCTTCACAAAGGCACAACCTAGCACTCTGCTTGGCTGGAGACGAAGAACCTGTTCGTAAGACAAGCCCAATTCCGTGGCAACAAAGTCATGCAGCTCATCATACGACGGCTTCTTAGGCACGTTCGCGTAATCAATACGGAACGTGTTTTCGCGTCGAACACTCATCGCGGTACTCGCAGCGAAATGAACACGCGAAAAAGACGGATAACTTCTAAAAAAACAGAACTTGCGATTTCGAAAACGGAGAAAAAATAGCTTGCGTGTGGCTTCTATGGAAGTTGAGCGCTAACTACACAGTACGATGAGAACTTGACACATCGCAAATAAGCCGGAAAGTTGCTCTCTTTTCGGTTAAGCTTAAACATACAGGGTGTTCCGATCAAAATTTGGTCAAACAGTAATGTGTGTGAGTTGATCAATGTTTTTATGAATAAGTCATATTCTTTTTCTTTTTCAAGTTCAGTTAATACATAATTCCGCAGAAATATTCAGCTAAGCTTCCTTTTTACCCAATGCGAATTGCCGGGTCTTTCGTTTAACACCTGCCTGTTTAACACTCGTTTATTCGCAGCACAACGCCAATCTGCCTTGAACTGTTTCTCCCTCACAACAGCTTTTTGAGTCTTCTTAAGGTTCGCTTGACGATGTCCCGGAGCTCTGGCGTGTTCCTGTCCTTGGGCACCACTTGAACGCCTTTTTTTTTCCCGTAATGGCAAGATGCCAAATCCGGCCAAAATAGAACGGAACAATTGTGTCGCTTCAGGAAAGGAAGTAGACGTTTTTGATTTTTTACTAGCTTAGATAAATTTTCTGGTTGACGATTTCAGTTGCAATGTCAACGTTGCTCTTCAAGCCGCAGGTACAGATGGCCTGCCACACCACATATTTTTTCCCGAGCTTTGACAGTTTAATGTGCTTGAAAATATTTACCACTTTTCTCCGTCCGGTTGCCGTATAAAATTCCTGTCCAGTAAGCTGTTCAAAGTCTGCCCTGACGTAAGTTTCATCATCCTGTACCACGCAATCAAACTTTGTAAGCATCGTCGTGTACAACTTTCGCGATCGTGTTTTGTTTATCGTCGTGTTTGGGAGTCACCAATTTCTTGTGAGTCGACAATCCAGCTCGTTTTTCAGCTCTATCCACGGTTAAAGGCGCCACTCCCAGCTTCATTGGGACATCTCGGACGGAGAAGGTTGGGGTTCCGCTCGAAACAGAGGGCAATTCTTTTTGTCGTCGCTGTGGTCTCCGGCTTTCGATTTTCCCCTCGATCCAGCTTTCCTGGCTGTCGACAAACGTTCCCCGAACACTTTTAATATGTTGGTAACAGTTGATTTAGCCACATTCAACAATTTCGCCAACTTGCCGTGAGAGTAGTTTGGATTTTCGCCATGCACACGTGCAAATTTTTGATGCGTTGCTTCTATTCCTTCGACGACATGTAGCTAACTGAAGTGCTAATCTCAAAATCAAAATAGAGGCATGATGCTACAGGCACACATCTTCATGTGGGATGTGCAAAAATGTTTAATGCACGATGAAAGGAAATGCGTCAAGTTTAAGTCGACCAAATTTTGACCGAAACACCCTTTAATACGATGAAGGTCACAATTGAATGCAAATCTGACTTATCCTTCCTAGGGTACTAAAACACTGATAAACAAGATATTAGGGTTATTGAAAGCGTGACGTAGTTGATGTTTTACACAATGTTTTTACCCTATTTAAAAGGATATTATCTCAATAATGCATTGGCCACTTGAAATCTGCTGCAAAGGGAAGGAGGTTTTGATTTTTACATACATTGCATACAGAACATTCCAGACTAGTTGTAGAGGGTTGCCGTCTTCGACAGTATGTCAGTATGTCAGTTTTCGTCTTTCGAGTTTAAGCTACTGATGAGTTTAGCCACATTGAGTTTTCAGATCTTGCAGCCGAGATGGCGGACTGGCAAAGATAGAGCTGCAACTCAATCTATGCACTTCGATCTGGAGCTAATGTAATATTTCAAATGTCTTCATTTTACATTTTCAACAACTTTGCTGAAAACGGCAACTCTTTAGAGCCTCATTTGATAAAGATGACTGTAGCGCCAGGTGAAGAAAACATCTCTCATAGCAGTTCTTGTTTGTAAGCCTCAAGGAAATGAAAAAATATTATGGGCAGCTGCAATAATAAGCTTTCGCCACCGCATATTAGCAGATTGTGAGAACTGAAATGAGTTAGAACTGCCTCAGATGGAAAGATAAGAAAAAATTTAAAGAAAAAGTTCAATCAACATCATGACATGTGAGTAACAGTGACTTTTTTCAAATTGGTAATAACTGCTCATGATTTAAACAAGGAACAATTTCCCAATGATAGATTCTTAGTTTCATGTAGCAAAGATTTCATGATATGGTTTGTTCAATCACCAATCACCACTTTTTAAAATATGGCCTAGTGAACAATTTGGACTTATGGCCCTCGGCATAAAGACTGTACTCGAAAAAAAAAACGAGACAAACAGAATTCATTTTAGTCGGAAACTCATTTTATGTCGGACTTTCTTCAAACTTTCAGGGAATCAATTTCAACATTACGGTTACGTCTCTATCCTATTGGTTTATTGGTTCTCTTCTTCATGACTGGAGCTTCCAATTCCGGTGGTTTTCTGTATCCGGGATTCAGGAAATTTAAAATATATTTCCTGGAAATCCCGGGATCCAGGGAAAATCATACATTTTCTTCACAATGTTGAAAATCGTTGATTGCGTTTTATTTAAGCATTTGTCATGTGAAATAAGCACTAACAAGTGGATAAAACTATCGATGGGTACATTATTAACATGCAAAAACCAGAAATTAGAAGAAAAATTAGTAACTTCCATTTAATTTCAACTACCTTTGCTTATCTTCGACAGATGCGCGTATTTCGTCTACAATGTGCAGACTTCTTCAGTGTCTCGTACTAATAAGTCGAGTTATTAGTACTGAGACCACTGAAGAAGTCTGCACATTATGAGACAAATATGCGTATCTGTCGAAGATAAGCAAAGGTAGTTGGAATTAAATGGAAGTTACTATTTTTTTTTTCTAATTTCTAGTTACAGGTATTCCACTAAACAGCTCAAACCCTCTAGGGGTTGAAAAAAACTCGCTCGCTTTCAATAGAAGTCGGTTTGATGTATTTAGTCTTAATGGTTGCAAAGCATCTAAAAGTGTCTGCAGACTCTGCATATCTTTGTCACTCAGTGGGTTTGAATGCCCGAGCTCTGTTAATATCACTTTAATGTATTCATTGACACGTATAAACCGTTTTCTTTCAGTGCTGTCTTTCAATGCTGTTCCACCTTGTTGTCAATGTCGATGTCAATATGTAAACAGGTGGTTTTTGATAATTCGCGATGATTTTATCTTGCAAGATTCTATTTCTAACCAGTGATTGTCTAACGACTTTTCAAACTTGCTTTAGAATATCTCCAAAACGTAGTTAATGCCTTGTACGAAAGTTTTCTCATGCTGGTTAAACGTCCTATTAGAACCGCACCTTTGCACGAAAGCTGTTTTGGCCATTTTGAGCATTGCGTTTTTCACCATTAGTTGATAGCTTCGTAAAATACTGCCAAATGGCAGCCATTTCTGCAATCAATGGGTTATATAAAAATAGTGCTTTTTATGTAGGATATTAGAGATAATTTACTAAATTAAAATTCAAAATATTTATTAAGAATCACGACAACGACTCACTGGAGAGCACGGCACTGAAAAGGCATCATGTGAAAAAAGAGTGGAAAAGATGAATGAAAACTACAAGGGACAATAAGGTTGAACGCAAAGGTGACGTAGGACGATGTAGCAATGTGTTAATTTGTTTCAATATTTCGTGACGGTCGCCATTTGCAAAAAGTCTATTTGGCATACTGCTCTTGGCTTAAGCTTGCTTGACTTCATAACCAATGGTTGCCTAGCAACGGATGCCTAGTCATATCACCTTGCAGCCATCAGCTACCTGGCCAATGGTTGCTCGTTCGAACACCTTCCAGAGTACTTGTCACCGCCAGCTGTCAATTCAATACTTACACCACTGTTAACGGATTTCAGTGAACGAACGGCACACAAACATCAGTGATTTGCATCGGCCGTTGATATTGTTTGCTTTAGCTTGTAATGTTGGATAAATGCAATAGATATTAGGTTCATTAGGTCATTCAAACTCGCAAAATCGGAGGTTTCTTTAAGATAGAATTCGAACCCAATGCCATTGCTTGCCAGTAAGAAAAGGAATCACTCTCTCTATATACAAATGACTAAAACATATAGAAATATTTCTACTATCTCGGCATCGGGATCCTGGGATAAGTTAAAATGGGGCATCCCGGGATGTAAGCTCCATTCATGACCGAATGCCTTCACTTTGCCCTCGACACCAATCATAAGGTATTGGGTAATAGCGGGGCAGAATTATTTTAATACTTTTACCCACTGTTTCTTCATAGCCAGTTCTTTCTCGAATACTTTAGGTGTTTTACGAAGTCTGGCTTTCATGATGGGCTAAAACTGTACCAGTCTAACAACGGCCGCGCGTCGTGGTAGAATGCCAAATCCGAAAAAAGCGTCTGGTCTCCGTGAATCTGCAGGAAGGGCAGCAGGCGCTTCTGGAGGCACTTGGCTCGGTAGATTTGCCCATTCATGGTACCCATCGTCATGGTCTCCACGCCCACTGATTTTCACCTTCTTCTTGTTTACCTTCACAGGAACGGACTGCCACAATTGCTTTGTTTCCGCCTTTATGTATGTCTCGTTGTCCATCATGACGCACTCGGTTTCGTCAGTTACTCTCGGTACGGTCTCCTGTCGTGGTTTTCGGCTACCATCTTTTGGGTTGTGTTCCGATTTGGTACTTCTTGATCTTGTAGACGGGGAGTCCAGCACGTTTTTTCAACAAATCAGATGGAAACCAGCGCTTTTCACCAAATCGCAGAACGACGCTTGAACAAATTCAACACCTTCCTTGCCTTCACCGGATCAGTTGTATTGAATGACTTTGCTACACTAGACACCGTCGAATAATGGAATTTCAGGCATTTTAGCATTTTTCAATACGAAAAAAAATACAAGCTAATCAATGTGTCTCATTTTTTTTCGAGTCTACAGTCTTTAATGACATAAGGTCTAGTGGCATTTGACCCAACGGTCACGAAATAACAATTTACTGTCAAAACATTTGAGAACCGACCACTAGGAACACTGTAAAAAAATAAAATAAATATGGAGTGTGTTCAGATTTTAAGCGAATCGAGCTTTAAATTCTGCTGTATGCTTAAAATGAAGCCTATCGCAAATTTATTATTATTTTATTTTAAGGTTGACCTGTTGAATCTTTCAGAAAGATTTTTTTTTAAATTAGATGAAACTACTACCATGGTGGAACAACAAGCTACAGAAACTTCGTAAGAAAACCCGGAAGCTCTTTAACGGGACCAAAGGTACGCAAAAGTGGGAACAATACAAAGAATTTCTCACTAGCTATGATAAGGAAATACGGAGATCTAAAAGGATACACTGGTGGCCTTCATGAGAAAACATTCAAAATACTACAGCAACTGCCAGATTGCAGAGAATTCTTTCTAATGATTATTAAAATGGGCGGGGCACTCTAAATAACGAGGATGGTTCTTTTTATTCATCAGCAAGTAAAATGTAAGAATTGATGATGAAAACACATTTTCCATGATCTGTTATCAGTTCAAGTGAAGATCAAAATATACCTGCATTAAACGAAAACGGATGTTCAGTTAACAATGGATGGAACGACTGGATTAGATAGAACCAGGGGTGATGCTTGTTCTTTGGCTAGAATTTTTACCGAAAGAAAAGGCGATTGACTCATTTGAAGCCTTCAAATTCCTGGTAGGGATAGATTTTATTCCTGTACTACTGCAAAAGGGAAAGGCGATTTTACTACCCATTCTAACAAAACTATTTCGGGCTAGTTTGACATTATGCTACCTTCGGGCAGTGTGGCGACAAATTTTAGTAACTTTCATACCAAAATCTAATAAGAAGGATAAAATTTCATCTTAATCTTATAGGCCCATAAGCTTATCGTCAATTCTACTTGAAATAATGGAAAAAAAAATGATGAATACCTGAGGTCTTCATAGTAAATAAGTATCACTTTGCTTATCAGGAAGGTCAATCATCGGTAACAGCATTGCGGTTGTTAAAAAACTCGAAAAATCTATTCAAGTAAAAGAAATTTCACTAGCTGCGTTCCTAGACATTGAAGGAGCATATGATAATTCATCTCATAGCTTAATGATAAAAGCAATGACAAAGCTTAGCGAGATGCGATCAAAAAGTCAAAATTGTGTATCATCGTGGTGTGATAGGGCTTGAACATAAATCCTTCTAAAGCTACTATTGTATTTATTTGAAAATATTTACACGAAGGAGAAAATATTTATTTGAAAACTTAAGATTGAAAGGTACAATTTGGAACTTTCAAATACAGTCAGGGAGGTATTTGGGGTATTCTTTGTTAGTAAACTAAACTTAAACTTTCATTTAGAGCAGACAATCAACAATAAATGCTCTATGGATAACTAAAAAAGCATTTGGTAACCAATAGGGACTAACGCCAAAAATGATCCATTGGGTTTATTCGGAAATTGTAAAACCCAAGATTACCTATGCTGCATTCGTCTGGAGGTCAAAAGCTAGAAAAACTGTTACACTGGAGCAATTAGAAGTACACGAACAAAGGCACTGGGTGCATTGTCTTCATGCTACCATTGCATCAATACATACTATTAGAAGCTGAAAAGAGCGCTCTAAGGATCAGACGGTTTGTGAAACTTATCGAAGGTGATCTAATAGGACATCTTAGCATTCTAAAAATTGTTAGATTTAATCCTTTAGCTATGAACAACGAAGATTGAATGGAGAAAAAGTACAACTTTGACTGTTCGTATCAAGTTATTGATCCTGGACGTGATTCGGTCCGAAGAAGTGGTCCAAACCTCCATCAAGGATCGATTGTATTCTATACAGACGGTTCAAAAATAAACAATCAAGTGGGAGCAGGTGTAACTGGTCCAGAGGATAACATATCAATTTCAAGTGGCCAACTGCATTCCAAGCTGAAATTCAAGCAAATCTGTAGATATTCAAATATATCCATTAAGTCGAACAGTCAAGCAGCTCTAAATGCTTTAAAGTCAGCAACATGCAATTTCAAGCATGTTTGGGAATGTGTTCAATCACTCCAAAAGTTGTCTTGTAGTAATCAAGTCAATTTGCACTGGGTTCTTGGCCATTGTGGAATTGATGGAAACGAGAGAGCTGATGAACTAGCAAGACTTGGATCATCTCATCAGTTCGTAGGATCTGAACCCTTTGTTGGTTTATCTGCTTTTTCACTTAGAATGGAGATGAAAGCCTAGAAATGCTTGAAAGTGAAGGCAAACTGGAACAACACTTTCATAGCACTTTCATTGCCGACAATCTCCAACAAAAGATTTAATTTCTTTAGCAAAGGCCTCATAGAACCCTCTAAGGTCTGAAAAACAGACCCCAGTACGGTAGTATACTTTAGGTCTTGGTCTCCTCAGATCGCACGTAAGTTCAATACTAATTACTGTTTTCAAACTTCAAAAATAAAGGATACATGGGGATTCATATCGAATCGATTATGCCATTTTACTGCCAATTGAAAATACGTCGGCTCAACGATCTATCCTCAACCTAATCTACATCACAGCATCTGTAAACATGACCCTTTAAACTCACTCCCGTTATCAAAGCAAATGGAAAAATATCCGAAAACCTCCCAAACCTCAAATCGGCTTCATCCTGTGTACATTATAGCCACTGTACCCGCAAACGGTGCCCACAATAAAGTGCGAATGTGTTGAGAAAATCCAATGATCCTTTCAATATTGTGGTTCTTTTTCTCCTTCACTATATGTATGTGCAACATTATTGACAGAGTCAGTACAAAAGATTTTGATTTCTGTCCTTTTTCCCAGTGGTTTGGCGCTAGTTGTTCGCTTCCGCTTATCTAATTTGCCATTTGAGGATGTTGTTTATTGAGCTCCTTCAGAGATCTTCCATAAAAAGAGCGGATAGATGTGATTTCATCTCGTGGCTTCCTTTCCTCCCCAAGCGGTTCGCTCGAAGCTGTTCAATTAGAAAGGCAGTTTCCCAGACCCAAAGCGCGCCGGGCGTGTTGGAGGACGCTCGAAAAAAAAAATCAAATCGACTTTTATCTTCATTTCATCCAGCCGTATGACGTCGAGTTTGTTGTCGTCAGCTTGATCGCTTTCCTTTAGATGCGTAGGTATCACCACCTAAGGGTTGTGAAAAGAAAGACTAGAGCGCCATACACATAGTTGTTGGCTATTGAAAGAGACGCTCAATTGGTGACACAGAAAGGAGCTAAGCAAAATGTACGTCTTTTTCTATGCGGTAGACTTTCTTGGACATTGAAAAAAACAGAAACGGATATAGCATTGGCATTGGATAGTTGAATCAGAGAGTGAATCTGTTCTGTTAGCTTGGGTGTATTTGTAGAGTAAAACTGGGCTCGATTTCCAAGAGTTCAGGTGGCTTATGCTTTGTATGATTATTAACCATCGGGTATTGTTGTAGAATCGTCACAAAGAACATTGTTGAGGGTAGGTATATGGTTCCTATCGGAAAGTATGTACACTTGGGAAATACATGCAGTGTTCCCCACAGTATAAGAAACTGTGATACTGGCTAGAACTGAAACTTCAAGTTCTAAACAGGCTGCTAAAGAAAAAATGAGAAAATTCAATTTATATTATGAGGATCATCTTGTCAGCCTGTATGTGTATTTATGTATGGTTCTCTATGGATTTAAGCGACAGCACCACATGTTGTACACAGCCATTGTGAATAACTCAATATTGAGTCGAATCACAGCCCAAAAATTAAATTTAAGTTTTAACCTTTATCCAGAAAAAATTTGATGCACAAATAGTAAAATCTAAACAAAATTGGGAAATGTTCACTAGCACACTAGCCCATGAAACTCACCTTTGAGTTATTGGCAGCGGCCGTGTCGAGCGGAAGTTGAAGATGAGAAGAAAGTTGTCTTCGGCAGTTGTGCCCTTCATGTTTAGGATGAATTCAACTTCACTGCAGACCATGAAAATAGAGTAATAAGCCTTTCCAAGCCTATGAAAAAGTTTATGCTACGAAGAGGGTAGTATAAAGGCAGCATCCAGTCATAGGAAAAAGTAAAGGATTTATTCGCTGTGAAGTTCGAAGCAGAGAAAAGCAATCATAGTTATGAGTTTCTATGTCACGGGATGGCTCTCGTTTTATGTATCAGTAGCTTGTGAAAAGTTTGAATTTGATGCTCTGTATTATATGTGTAGTTGCCACCTCGATGATAGCGTGTAATTTACGAACAATCAAGATGTCGAGAATAAAGAATCAATTCCATTTCCAAGCGGATGCGTATGCTATTGCAATGTGTGGTGCAATTTCAAGTTTTGTGTTAGATAGGAAGGCAGATGATTGTTCCTAAGACTTTTGGTTTGTGGTCCGAAGCGTTATGTAAATTTCAATATAATAATGTATGGGATAGCAGAAAATACACTTTTGAAAGCTTTTGAACATAAAGTGAATCACAACGAATAACTTAACCTAACACCCGTATGGACACAGTTTCGTTTTTGCGAAAAGCTTCATAGGCTGGAGCGGGAATCGAACTCTCACTTCATGGAAATCACGTGAAAGACGGGTAACGCCGCTAACCGCTTGACTACGACAAACCCATCATTTTGCACATAAGATTACATCGGGCGTCCTCTTGTCGATTTGTTTGCTGGTGTGCAACTTGTTTTCGTAATCGTATTTGAACCTGAAAAATGGGCCTAGATGAACAAGTGGGTGTAGTTATTGCTTTGTTTAAAGCAGGAAAGGACAGAAGGGTATTGTTTGGCAGCTAGTCAGTTTGAGCCTCTGAAGAAGTTTTTTAAACCGTATAATCTAAAGGTACCTGTAGACCGGCTTTACTGAAAAACGGTATTGTGGTGGTCGTCAAACTCAGCAACTATGCTTGTTATGGGTAAGTTGAATACACGCTAAAGATTTGCATAGGATTTGGGACGGGTTTTAAGCAGTTCATGCATCACCTGGGATATTTGATTAAGCCTACTTCTTATCAATTGGAAACGAGTATTAGACTCAGAAAACTTCATAGCGATAGAATAAAGTTCCTAATCGGGGGGACTCATAGCAAGCATGCGGATTGCTTTTCGATCACGAAAATATATTCTTCAGTTCCGTAATCTGTACATAAATTAATAGTGTGATTCCGTGCATCTGTGGGAGGGAGAAATGTAATAGGCCAGTTCGCGATTTGCTCCGCTCTCGAGAACAGTCAACCATCACATGTCGGTTGCTATGATCACAAACTTGTCTGCTAACAGGGTATGACGTACACAACCAAAATATTAGTTTGTCATTAATCTTTGGATGACAATGTGTATTTCTTATAGTACGTTCATACTACGCTCTATATTATGTGATATAGTGAGTTGATATCGATATCAAGTGGAGGTGTTCAGACTACACTGACTTGATATAGTTTGACGTTTGTAAAAATGACGATGACAAAACTAGCTAAACTGATTATTTTATCATCTCAGACATATAGATCTGATTTTAAACGAAACATAGACTTAAAATACCATTTGTTCGTATAGTTTAATGAGATGCGCATGCATGAGCTCAACTCTCGGCTCCAACTTATAAGTTGGAATTAAAACCAATGTATTCAACGATGAGTTTTATCGGGATCAGAACTTTATACTTTTGTAATAACCAGCAGCTTCTTATACGCCCCTTGATCCCTGGTTTTAATTCTGCTTGATTCTTGTCTCGATGTCAGCCGATGAAAATTATAACCTTTGGTTTTTAGACTATCGCAAACATATTTGAGCGTTACAAAATTTCTTCACTTTTCATTTACCAATAAAAGAGCCTGCAAACAATCCGATTATACAATATAGCACCTCAAAATACGTTTCCGTTAACGAAAATTGTTCCTGCTAAATATATGAACATTTTTTGAATCGACAAAAAATTTCTGCCGAAGGTTTGAATGCGTGCAAAACACACAATATGGATGGCGAATAAAAATGTCACTGATGTTTGTACCATTCGATGAACATGCATAAATCAAATGGTTTTAGATATCCTTTATCACACAGTGATGCAAATTATTCCGATTGCAAAATTGTGTTTTGTTTTGATTCAACCAAATGAAAAGTGACATTTGAGATTGAATTATATTGTCCAGCTCTATCGTAGCTGGGTTGCCAACCACTGCTTTTTAGAATTATATCAAGCATATAAGATGATATGAGCTATGGAAGAATCCAGGTAACGCAAAAGTGAGGTTAAACGTCGTAGATGTCGCTCGTTTAAAATGGTTTTTCGAGCTGTCTAAGCAAAGTAATTAGTGATAAAAATATAGGAAAATCGATGATAATGACTTTACAAACCAATTCCATACAGTTTGGAAAATAGCAAGAAAGTTATTATCAATTTTAGTTTTAGATACTACGATGTTTAACCTCACTTTAGCTTTAGTTGGATTCTTCAATATCAAGTACTATTCTTAATATAGGTTGAGGGATCCAATGTTTGGGATATCACGTGAAATATCGCATAATATAGACGCTCATGAATCGCATCAAATCGCATCATGAATCGCACTATATCACGTAATATAGGCCGTAGTGTAAACGTACTTTTATTTTTTTTACTCTTACGGTAATGTCAGACAAAGCGACTGTGACGACAAACTTGATACTTCATTTGAAAACCAGCAAATTTAAAAAATACCAGGCTTCACGATAGAATACCAGTATCCTAGGTATGGTTAACAAAGAAGAGAGTAAACATCGGCTATCTCAAAAGGAACAGTGATGCCATAGTTGCCGCTCAACAGGGAAGGATTATTTATCGTTGAGTACTATTGACAGCTTCGAAATGTATTTTTTATTGTATGTGATAGCGCCAGATGATGGACAATATAATCATAAACATAAATCAATCTCAAACGACTGAAGGAAAATGTAATAAATAGTGACTTGAGATCATCTAAACATGAAATAAATTTAAACTCAATGTTCAATATCACATTCTGGCAGCAAGCTTAGATGTGAGAAGGAGCTGATGAAGGCATTCCTTCCGGTACACGCGATATGCAAATTACACAAAGGCAAAATTTAAGCGAACTTCTTTACCAGGTAGGAAACTAATGATAAAGGGCGTTTCGAACAAAATTTGGTCGACTATAACTTGACGCATTTTCTTTCATCGTGCATTAAAAAAATTTAGCACATCCCTAATTTTGAAGTTGTGTGCGTGTAGCATCATGCCTCTAATTTGATTTTGAGATTAGCACTTCAGTTATCAAAATGTCGTCGAAGGAAGAGAAGCAACGCATCGAAATTTTGCCCGTGCATGGCAAAAATCCAAACTACTCTCACGCCAAGTTGGCGAAATTATTGAATGTGGCTAAAACAACTGTTACTAACGTATTAAAAGTGTTTGGTGAACGTTTGTCGACAGCCAAGAAAGCTGAATCGGGGGGAAATCGAAAGCCGGAGGCCACAGCGACCACCAAAAGAGTTGCCCGCTGTTTCGAGTGGAACCCCAACCTTCCTCGTTCGAGATGTCGCAAAGAAGCTGGGAGTGGCGCCTTCAACCATGGATAGAGCTAAAAAACGAGCTTGAAAACACGTCGATCAAAGCACGACCGCGAAAGTTGTACACGACGATGCTGACGAAGTTTGATTGCGTGGTACAGGACGATGAAACTTACGTCAAGGCAGACTTTGAACAGCTTCCTGGACAGGAATCTGTACCTGTGACTTGAAGAACAACGTTTACATTGTGACCGGAACCATCAACTAGGAAATTTATCTGAGTGAGTGCCTGCAAAAACGCCTACTGCCTTTCCTGAAGCGACAACATTGTTCCGTTTTATTCTGGCCGGATTTGGCATCTTGGCATTACGGAAAAAGGCCATGGAGTGGTATGCTGCCGACAACGTTCAAGTGGTGCCCAAGGACAAAAACCCTCCCAACAGACCAGAGCTCCGCCCAATCGAACAATATTGGGCCATCGTCAAGCGGAACTTTAAGAAGACTCAAAAAGCTGTTGTGATTAAGAAACAGTTCAAGGCAAAGTGGCGTTCTGCAGCGAATAAAGTGGACAAGGAGACTGTACAAAATCTTATGACAAGTGGTAAACAAAAGACCCGGCAATTCGCATTCGGTAAAAAGGAAGCTTAGCTGAATATTTCTCCTGTATTCTGTTTTAACTGAAAAAGAAAAACAATTTCACTTATTAATAAAAACTTTGATCGACTCACACATTACTGTTTGACCAAATTTTGATCGGAACACCCTTTATATGATGTATTTTGAATCTTCAAAATTACAATTATTAATTGGAATTCAATCATGATTTCTGCATCGCATCATGAATCCGATAGATAAAGTTTATGTTTAAACCATTATATGTGAAATAATTTGGAAAATTTTAGGAGTTTTTGACCTATTTAGAATTAACTGACGAAAGCAGATCAGCCGTTCCGTACCCTATATAAGAACGGACGAATCGTAAAAAAATAAGCTTGAGACTGTGCCATAAAAAATCCAAAAAGTACAGTATCTTACAATACAAAGAAGCAGCAAACTGACGACCATTATTCTGGTGGTATATAGTTATTTGAAATTCTGTTTGGGAATTAAAAAAACAGTTTTTAGTCACTTTTGATTGTTATTGTTGTATTCTCCCCAGCGCGGAAGTAACGATCTTTGATGAAGTTTTTTCAGAAGCAGATAATTTATCATCTCCTTGACTGAGGGGATTTCCCCCCTTGCCTATCCTGCATAGGGTAGTATGACAAAGGGTTATGTGCCTGATCGTATACTACCGTTCAAATGCCCTCCGCTCGTTTTCAAACTTACATCTATTCAATTTCAAAAGCCTGCCGTTCCCTTACGGATCTATCAATACACTTTCTCTTCATGTCTATTTGTTCTAGCAATAAAATTACTGTCCGCTCCTAGCGCTTTGCATGGAGATGATAAATTATCTGCTTCTGAAAAAACTTCATCAGTTTTTAGTGTTTATTTTGATTATTGAATTGATAGTCGCGAAAGTTTCCAACTGATTTACGCAAAAATCTCGTAAACCAGTTGAGAAAAGTTTGAGTTTCGAACGTTAAGTATTTCAAT
Organism: Aedes japonicus; assembly: GCA_034211315.2. Taxonomy (NCBI): domain Eukaryota; kingdom Metazoa; phylum Arthropoda; class Insecta; order Diptera; family Culicidae; genus Aedes; species Aedes japonicus. The sequence goes on along the minus strand of JASCZW010006142.1, from coordinate 90,883 downwards.
TTTTCGTCACTTTACTGGCATGCTACCCTTGTGTATGATTGCTAGATGACGATATCTGCGCCTTGGAATATTACAGGAACCGTTGAATTTTGCGATGCAGAGAAAACGGAATCTGTTTTGCAATCATCACTGGCTGCCAACTAACGAGAGTATGCCACGATAAGATAGATGAGATCAAGGGAAATTCAAATAAAACAGATTCTTTGGCTGAGAAAATCGAAAGCATCGTCCTTCTTGATGGTCTTTTTTTGGAAGCTTTTCATCACTTTTCATCGTTTCGCATTACCGTTCGGTTACAAATCAACTGATGGCTGCTTGTGATCCATTTACATATTTGCTAAAATTGTGCGACAATTTTAGCAAATAGGTACCGTCACGTTAGCAACAACTATTAGCATGTAATTGAAATCAATCATCTGCTCTTAGTTCCGTTCGGGCTAGTGTAACGCTAAGCATGTCCATTAATGTATTGTCTGGAAAAATTAACGATGATGTGACCTAGCATTAGTAACCGGCTGGCTCATATCGTAAAGTTGGCCTCCAAATCCAACATTAGTACCCATGGCTTACCCAGCAGGCAAGTCTGCCATCGTCCAGGACACAGGGCTGCTCAATTTACACGAAGACCAAGAGTAATAAACGAATGGAGGTGGTGGCTACTATTGCATTATGAATGAACTGAATGGAGCTGGAAGTAACAGTCCATTCGCACTGAACACGTTTCAGTGATTCAATTTCTTTAATAACCAATAACGGCGCCGACCACGTCCTAGCAATCGAGTGGGAATAAGGAAGAAATGTTGGCGTTGGCTTTGCTGTTTAGGGACCATGTTTACCTCTGCATCTCCACAAATGTCAAAGGAAGGTGGTTTTTTTTTATGTTACTTGGGTAGGGCTCAATCCGGAGTAACAATTTTAATTTTTTTTCCAGCCGTATAGCACTCCTCCCGGCTTTGTTGATAAATTTACATTCAAAACAGGTTTGTCCACCATCTTTAAAGCCGAAATTTGTACAAAGTGGCCCACTCAAGAAACGGTTGTGAAAACAAATTAATAAAACCTTTAGAAGACCATACAGATATTGCAAATGTTCTAGTGAAAGATGTTATGACCACTTGAGAACCTTCATAAAACCTATTGGCTGCCATGAAGACCAGCATAGGGCCTAATAGCCACATCTGTCAAACTTTGCTGTGAATAATTAAAATTACATGAGCTGTAATTGGTAAAAGATTAAAATTTCATGACATGGGAGTCAGTAAGTTACTGAATTTTATGTTTTAACAGATACAAATCCAAAAATAATTGTCGTTTCTTTAAAATAAATACAATATGATGCGGAGTAATGTCTTGTGGTGAAATAAAGGGTGTACGGAATCAAATTGCGACACATACAAATATTCGGCAAAATTCACCCGTGCAACGAATCATCTTCAAACTTTTAGGGAGTAAGATAAAACATGTTATGAATATTTTGCCATGTTTGTTTTATTCTATTTTAATTCCATATCCAAATATACGAACCATCTTCTTTAAACTACTCATAAGGTCCTGCACAACATTTGGACCAACTTTTTTTGCGTGGCAATCCATTTTCTCTTCATATCTTTCTCCGATTTCACTTCCTTAGGATGCTTCCGAAGTGCCTGCTTCGTGGTACAGTTCCGGTGCGTTCGGGGGGTTGCAAAGCTTCGGCATGAAATTACCCTCCTTAGCCTTGTATCACTCCAAAACCTCCTTCGAGTAATGGCACAAGGTTAAATCCGGCCAGAAAATCGTAGGACCATCGTGTGAACTTATAATAAGTTCACAGTGAAGTTCACAAGTGAATATATAATAAGAAGAAGTAGACGCTTTTGGAGATATTTCTATAGGTACACCTGCCCATTGACCGTTCCAGTTGTCACGATCGGGGTGCTCCGCGTTCTACACGAGCAAATTGTTTGCCAAATCATATATTTTTTGGCAAACTTTGAAATCTTCTGATTTCTAACGTCCTCAGAGACATTTAATGTATGATGAGCAGTGAAAAACTGGAGCCCCGAGAGCTGCTGGAAGTCTGCTTTTACATACGTCTAATCATTCATAACGAGGCAATGCGGTTTCGTCAACATCTGGGCGTCAACAGCTTCCGTGCATGTGTTTTACCTACTGTATTCTGCCGTTCATCGCGATTAGGCGCCTTTTGAACTTTGAGCGTGTGTAGTCCTTCACGAAAGTTTTGGTTAGATTCAGTTTCTTCGCCACATCTCGAACTGAACTGTTGGGATTCCTCTAGAAAGCTTGAACTACCCACTTATGATCCTTAACACTATACGGGGATCCATTTTTGCCACTTTTTTCTTTTCGATCGATGGTCAAACGTTCGTGGTACTGATTTAAAAAACGAGACACCGTAGAATCTATCATTCCCAGCTTCCTGCTGATGGCACGATGAGAAAGATCCGGGTTTTCGAGGTACGTGCCCAAAATTCTTTGCGCCGCTGCTGTTCTTCCGACTCCATCTTCGCAACGATTGCGCATCTGCTAGTGAAACTTACACAGCGTAAACAAATACTAAGTTCAAACAAAAAATTTTAATAGAAAATACCCAACGGGTAAAAAGTAACAGCTGTTTAAAAGTGGCGCAATTTGATTTCGAACAACCTTTATCACAGCAAGTGTTGAAAAATAGGTCAAGCGTATTTAATTTTATGATTTGAGACACTCAAAAATACACTAACGCGTACTCAAATATAAATGCTTGACTCATTTGTGCGGGCCTACAATCAATGTAGAAGTTTTCAACAGCTTACAGTCTAGCATTGGCCGGCATTGAAAACGCCGTAGCATATTTCTTTTTTCCTGCGATGATAGCTTCAGTCACAGAAGTGGCTGAAGTATTATTTTATCCTTTCTCTTAAACATTGAATAGTTTCAAACGAAATTTGTTTTGCGAATTTTTATTACAGATTTATCGAAAAACATAAAACATAAAATAAAAAGAGTGTTTAGTGCACTGCTATTTTTTTCAAACGAGCTTCTTTTATCGGATGCTCTAAAAATACGGGTTTTTAAGGCTACATCACTTGCTGCTGAATATGTTACTTACATTTGAAATCTGTGATGGGGAATACATAGCATTTAGTGAATTTAGTTTTTTAATTAATTTAATTATAAGACATGACCTTTTTTTCTGTAACTTAATAGTTTACAGTTGTTGCATCATTATTTTTGATTATTGAATTAGTTTGCTGCGGTGTTTTTCAAATTTATTTTAACAATATTGAAAATCTATCGAAGAATAATTGAGTTTTTGTCGTTCAAAGTTTTCAAATTTTTCAAATTTTATTTGTCACCCTCTCCTTGACATAAGCCGTAAGACGTCAAAAAATCATTTGGATCGAATTTTGAGTTTAGGCAGAGTGTGCGGTGAAAAAAATTTACTATAAAAAGTATATCAGTGCAGTGAAGAGAACAGCCATTTGACGAAAGAAACCAACGCCATTACACGCGTGTAAGCTCGTGGTGAACTCTGTCTTCTTATCGGTGATTGCATATCTAACGGGTAATTTTTTAAGCAGTATTTGTTTCAATATTGAGATAAATAAAAAGAAACGTCTCTACCATTTAAAAAATAGGCAGTACAACCATTTTCAGAATGAAAATAGCCAATAGAGGTAATGAAATATCATCTTAGACCATAAGTACACATAGCCCGTCTCTGATCCTTTTACTACTTTTTCAAACGAGAGCTCGTAAATCCATTCATAACTGCCGGAGGGAAATCTGCTACACACGGAAGCAATGTATAGAATAATAAAATAAAATTAGCAAATAACATCCAAAGATGAGGAAACGAAAACAAACCAGATTATTCTCTGACTTCCTGGTGACCAAAAAATATCGCGTAGAAACATGCTCCAGGAGATCAACGGAAAGAGCGGTTGAAAGCGAGCAATCTCGTTTTTCCACCCTCTACTATACTACTATATGTTTGCCTTAGGAAATGAGGAAAGCAATAAGCTCAACAGTTACGTTGCGATAGTTTATTTTTTTTGTGTAGCTCACAAGCACACAGCAGCGTACATTTTTATTATCGCTTGTACGGTGGCTGTTTGTCTCCATTAAATTGAGAAATAAAGCAAATAGTTTATTGCCTTCCGTTTGTAGTTGGTTCTTGCATGGGTTCTTGAGTTCATAAGTTATGAACAGTGTGAAAAATTGCTTTCCTTCACCTAGGCTAACAGGTGTCCCAGTGGACCAGTTTATATTCGACAAACCATTAGCCTATATCATGGCTACACAGAGGAAGTGTTCAAGACGTACGAAACGAATGGCAAAGACATAAATGGAAACAGTCTAGCATAACCTATCAACGACGTGGGTTGAGATTGTCTATATTAAGAAAGACAGACTAGTAGCAGATGTGATTTAGGTTTGTTCCGCTACATCCTTACCGGGGGTAATGGGCCCGTTTTACGTCCAGAACCGACAACCAGGAAAAGATTGATCGGATTAAGAAGCGACGACTGTATATTTAGTCAGTCCATTCGTCAATCAGCACAGCGTTGCCTACAACTACGATCTGTATGATGTTGACCGAGTTGGAAAACGGATACCGCAAATGTTGTTTATTAGATTATCTGTCGGTAAGGCAATTAGATCCACATTGGTTCGTCCACATAATTCCGGGCGCGACAGACTACTTCATCCCTTGATGACAAAAGCTTCTTGGGTTCGAGAATGATTTATAACCCTGTAAGCTTAGGCAGTCTGATACTTCTGGAGGAGGAGGATGATGGGGCAAAACTATCAACGTCTAATATGTACATTGGAAGAATATTTCAAAATAATATTGAAAGTCATAAATTACTGCATATTTCGATCACAGAGATACTTGATGTGCTTTTACACCTTGCTGGTTCATTTTATACCCTCTACCCCAAATTGGCTTTCCTCATGGAAGTGGTGACATTTTATGGTGGGAACATTAAATATGGCCAAGGGTTCGGATAGGAGAGAATGGGTCCTGTTATTCTTGTAACTGTTGTGCTGTCATCGTCAAAAGAAGTTTGAAAATTCGGTTAAGATATCATTAGATTGTGGGGCTCTCTTCACGCTCAAGATTATGTGGGAGGAGAGTGGTTTCGAATACCGGGTTGAAGTAGGAATTTTTCGACTTGAACATTATGATTCACTTTCCCTGACCATATGATGAAGATACATTAGATTGCAATGAGATGATTCAGGAAAATGTTGGGTTTTTGTTGGGTTACTGAACATGGAAATAATTATACAGGAAAAATGTTTCAAGAACCTAGAAGACATAGGTTATTTTACCAATCATTGAAGATACCCAGTTTTATCGCTTGTACATGGAAAGATATGATTACCGAAAATAAGGTTTAAATAAGGTTCAAAATGCTATTATTGGGCTGCTAATGATTTCGGTAAAATGAACCGATAGCATTTTAAACTAAATTTAGGTTAAAAATAACGATAAAATGTAGAGATCCACTTCACCTAGAAAATAAATAAAATTAAAGGTTATATTTCGGTAAATTATACCGATACTTTAGGTTTTGCTACGAAAACCTAATATTCGGTAAAGTTAAAAGCTTATTTTCGGTAATCTTATCTGTGTGTGAGATGTGGCAACCGTTTTTACGATGGAAGATGGAATTGAAAACCAACTTCCGATCAAGAATCTCTGGCTGATTCAATTTGACCAACAAATTTAGAATCCTAGAGGGTTTGAGCTGTTTAGTGGAATACTTGTAACTATAAATTAGAAGAAAAATTAGTAATCTCCATTTAATTCCAACTACATTTGCTATACATACCGAAGAGTCTGCACATTGTGACGAATACGCGTATCTGTCGTACGATAGCAAATGTAGTTGAATTAAACGAGATTACTAATTTTTCTTCTAATCTGTAGTCTACAAGTATTCCACTAAACAGCTCAAACCCTCTAGGATTCATCATGGCAACCCAGCCGTCAGACAGTCGAGTTATTAGTACGAGACACTGAAGAAGTCTGCACATTGTAGACGAAATACGCGTATCTGTCGAAGATAAGCAAATGTAGTTGGAATTAAATGGAGATTACTAATTTTTCTTCTAATTTATAGCAACAAATTTAGACTAAAATTGCGGGAAGCTGAACTCAGATAAATTTTAGATTTATTTTTGCTAAGATTGATAAGCTTGATAGAGCTTCATGGGTCTTGGCAACGGGTGCATGCATGTAATCCTGCTTTTATCTTGATTTTTTGGACGTAACTTTGCGAAACGCCAAGCTTTTTGGCAACAGCACGAAATGAAATGTCTCATTTTCGGGTGAAATTAGCCTTAACTTTTTCCTCAATTTTCCAACATAATGGTCCCCGTTTCCTTCCTGCTTCGCAAATGTGATCCAAAGTCAACCGGTCGTTGAATCTTTTAAGTACTCTTGAGACGGTTGAATTGCAGCATTTTCCCCAAAGTACGATGGAACAGGAACACGTTGGAAAATCGGTCGACTACGGTGGGCGTAATGATTCTCGAAAAAGAACCGATTGACACAAGCAGAAAAGGCGCACAATGAGCAAGGTGGATCGAACAGGTAGAAGGCTACTTGCGGACCCTTCGTAGACTGCGAGGCTGCCAAAGTGCAGCCATAGACCGAATAGAATGGAGACAACTTCTGTCCACCGACTTCTGAATGGTAAGGTTAGAATGATGAGACAGCTCATTATTTTACAACATTTTTTCACAAGAAGGTAACTCCGAGGGCGACAGGGACCATCTTAGTGATAAATTTGAAGTTGTTGAGGAATTCATACACCTCTGCTCCCTTGTGACAGTGGACAATGATATGAGTCGTGAAATTCGTAGAAGCACCATCATCGGATGCTGTTCTGTACAGTAAGTGTACAATATACGAATCGTTGATTAAACCAATCGTTATCTACGGGCATTAGCCGTGGACGATGCTTCAAGAGGACTAGCGTGCGCTAGGCGTGTTTAAGCGACGCGTGTTACGGACTTAGGGCTAGTGCATCTATACGGCGAACCCAGCATCCCGAGAGTTGCAGAGGCTGGCAGGATGCGATGGGCCGGGTATGCCGTTAGGATGCAGGAAAACAATCCGGTAAAATTGAGCAGGATCTTGGATGGCTGGTCTAGCAAACTGGAGATCAGCAGCCATGAACCGAGAAACGTGGAGGAGATAAGCGGAGCAGGCTATGTCCACCCCGTTATGTTATTTGAAGTAAAGTAAGTATGTATATCAATTTCAGCATATTCCAGTGAATTTTAAACGAGTGTGGCTCAATACCCCCGCGATTTTTTTAACTTCCACCTCTTAAGTGATAGGGCAACACTGCTTCTATGAACAGGCAACTGGCAGTTTAAGGTCCATCCAAAGAGTTAAAAAATCAGTATCTACACACTTAGAAATTATGAATTTTACACGAGACGTAATTAATGTTTGTAAAAAGTCGGAGAACGCAAAGAACGATTTCATATCTCTTGAAACTGACTAATACGCCATTCGACGAAAGATGTGTTCGATTGAATTTATTGTCTAATCTCTTCCAACTCATTCTTATGTGCTAAAGGACGCTTGCATGTGTCGGTCTCAGGAGACAAAAATTTACAAGACATTTTGGTAGTGTGTAGTTTATAGTACCAAGCTGTGACGGGTTTGATAAATTTATTCGAGAGATTAAGATTATTTGTACTTTCCACAAAAAGTTACACTTCAAGAGAATATGTTGGAAACCGAGGTTAATTAAAAGAAAAAATGATTGTGTTTTAATTTAAGAACCCTCATATAATTATTGAATATGAAATTGAAAAAATTACATATTCAAGGAATAAGATGAATTATGAAAAAAAGATAGAAATATACAAAACTACTACTTTCAGATGCAATATCGGGTAAACCTCCGTTGTCCATAGTTTCGTTTTCCAGAAATAAAGGTACATTATCTATACTTTTTCGTGTACATTTCGTCAGTTTCTGAAAAAAATTCCAGTGCATTTGGATGAGCTTCCTGTGCTTCACGATTCAGAAGGCATAATGTGGACGTTATGTACCCGAGACAATTTGTTTGTTGATGTAGGACTTAGGTCTCTTTTTTCTATTCCTGTATAGCGGCGCCGTTCCAAAATTTCTGAAATCGAAAGATTTGAAAGATTTGGAGATTTGGAACGATAATATCTCATCTCTGGCTCACATACATTTTATGATAAATATTTCATTCAAAATCTAGAACATCAAAGCTGAATCCATGTTGCTAACTTAAATCATTATATTTGTTTAAACTAATTAAAAAGTACTTAGAAGAAAATTTTCTAAACCCACAAAGCTATTAGTTAAACATGACATCATATTTGCGCCACGCTCTGATTGGTTCATTAATTCATCAGAAAATTTCAATCACGAACCATGTTCCCTCCGTAAACACAGGATCCATTTAACACTTACAAGCACGTTGGATAACCCACAAACAAAATATTATCAACAAGTTAATTCGAGCCAAACTGCAGATTCTATCAATTTTCGAGAAGAACCAATAGTAAAGCCTCACACACTAATAGCATAGGGTTTCTGGTTCTTTTGACTGAATAAAATATAGTAGGAATTTATTAATTCGCTGATATCAATTTCTTCACATCAACAAGCAGTCCTACGTCATTTTTGCAGTTATGGCACTGAACTATGGTCCAGATCACGTATTTACGAGGAAACATGCCAAAAGTGCCTAAATTCCATGAATTTTTTTGCGCTACACCTTTGCCCAAGAATGTTAACGTCTATTTCAGCAAATAAAAAAGTCACTTTTCTGTTAAGTTTCATGTTTAGGCGCTGGGAGCATGCTTCCTCGTAAATTCGTGATCTGGACCATAGTGCACTGACATAACTCATCCTTTCGTATTTTATTCGAAGTTTTGTCTTTGTCTTTGTCTTTTGTTTTTTGGTGTTTTGGCATTCTACGTTTCGGCAATTGAGGTTTTGTTCCTAGTCCTGTAATAATTCAAATTGAATTTGTATGGAGAAGAGAAAATCTTACATTAAAGCTCATTGGTTTCATATAGGGTTTTAAATTTTCCTGAGAATTTACTTCCCGGGAAACGGGAAATAAAATATCTATACCATATTTCCAGGGATTTCCCGCGTCCCACTAAATAAAATGACTACGTATATTGTGTAGCACATCACACACCCACAAATGCAAACCACAAGCACAATTGATGCCAATAACCTAGACATTTTCCAAATTTGATCAACAGAATCAGCGTCTATTGATGCTCCCAATACGTTGTACACTCTGTTATTCAGACCATTTTTACCATTCCCACAATTTTCTCTGCCGGCAACGATCCGGATACTGGAAGCAGCCCGAGATTGATAATAACACCATGTATGAAATGAATGTACCGCTTGTTCTTGTTAGTCACACTGGCCCATTCGTCCAAAGTAAGGTTTACCGATTGTCCTCCGGCAACCTCCGTTTATTGGTTCCATCCACAGTTTTGGCCTTCGCTTTATCGTAAAACTCAAAAATCAACCTCATTACCGTTGCCTTGATGGTTAGCATTTTGATTCCTTGGGCGGAAAACGGAAGACGTATGAATTTGCTGTTCGTGATACCGTATACAGTAAAGCCGTCCTAACAATCCAAACGAGCTAATTCATCATTCAACGATCGCCGTTTTACAAAAGTCAGCATTGAAGTATCGCCAAACGTCAGCATTGACGTTTGGCGATACTCAGCATTGAGGTATCGCCATCTCGAAACGAATACCAAACACGAAAAGTTAATTGATACAAGCAACGAATATTCTTTGGATTTCTTACCTTCTAGATGTTTTGATTCTAAATACAATTAATGATAAATCCTTCTCCATAATACAGCAATCTTTGATCAACTACCGGGCGCGATTGTTCATAATCTTCAATGAAAAGAATTCATGCAGCGCTCACTTTCCGTGCCGCTGCAACACAATAAGTGATTCTGGATTCTTACTGGACAGAACTTTACAAGTATTCAGTAGCCGCGTAGTGAGCCAATTTCGAAGTACTTTCCACCAACCGGATCAACTGAACAACATTTCTTAAGAGAGTATCTTTTTATATGGCCATGATCTTAAGATATTCCATGTTTGAACCAATTAATACAAACGTTTTGCATACCAGCTAGCACCACCTACTGAACCAATACCGAATTAGTTAGACCACCGAGAGGTAGCCCCTGCCCTTACCAATAAATTTTCCCAAGATACCATGCATCTATAAAGTGAAAATCACACGAATACTTGTATACACGTTCGAATTAAATTAATTTTATCAGAAACGTACGCCTCCATCTCGATGGATGAAATTCCGAAGGAATTAATGAAATGGACAAATCTGAATTTGTAAACAAACATTAAAATCGATTTCTTACGAATAAAAGCTAAATTTAAACTAAGAGCACAAACTAAGACCACAATTGACTAAAAGAAATTTTCCTCTAGCCAACTTTGGTTTTAATTATTCAAATTGAGCGTTTATTTGCTAAAACAAATGTAGATTCGCTTATTTCATTCAATTTTTCAAGAAATACTGTAGCCGGGTGCCACCACTAACTTTCAAACAGTGGTGCCGCTTTGAAAAGTGTAAAATGTTTCTACAAAATTGAGCAGCCCTTCAAATTTGAATAATTTTCTTATTTTTACTCAAATATAGCACGGATTTAAATGCTCCATAAAAGAGTGTCACGTATTTTGGGTAGCTTTTTTGATGATTATAATGACGATGATGTAATGAAAACAGTGAATGCTTTTGTTGAATGATAGCACGTTTTTAAAAGCTCAGATATTACTGAGAAAAATACGCTCTTACTAAAATCTATCCATTACTTGGATTAGGCGCACCCATATCTGTTCACGTGACTTGTCAAAATATATTATTCATCACTGTTCGAGGTCAGCAATAATCAATATTAGGGTTTTATTTTACTTAAATGGGTACACTCAGTAGCAAAAATAAGCCGAGCAAAACTTTGATTCCAAAAAACGCATTGTTCAACCTTCTGTAACTTTGTCAATTATCAATATTTTTGGCTGTTTATGGTTATATCCTCCCTAAATTTTTCACAGGAATACGGAATTCTGAAATTGGTATGAACAAAAATGGCCTTTTTCACATATGTTATGAAAACTTCAAATTTATAAATATTATCAACATGAAATTATGGTCACAAAAGGGCTTTGGTTATAGTGTTGTCAAATTTTCAGCCAAAAATATTGATAATTGAAAAAGTTACAGAAGGATAAACAAGGCGTTTTCTGGTAGCAATATTTTGTTCGGCTTCTTTTTTGCTGCTGAGTGTTTAACTAAAAACTGATTTTAACTCTCTCATACCAAACCACAAACGTGCACAGTAAAATTATGTGAATCAATGCTCTCTGTCTCCCCAACACAATCGCTTGTTTTGTTTTGTTCCAATTTGTTCAGTTGTGTTCAAAAAGCCGTCGAAGCAAGGAGCATTACGTGAGCGGATCGTACGGCTCTATCAAAAAAGGATAAATCACGGGAAAAAGTTCACTGTGAACCATTTTAAAATCGAGAATGTTCCAGTTTCAACCATCTATCGTTTCCTGGTATCATCAGGAACTGCTCGTAGGAGTGATAGTTGGAAACCGGATTGCTTCATGTTACTTTTTACAACAAGGATTTGATTAGTCAATGTGATGCAGCAAAAAAGTTCAAGACTACGCACCCTTACATCTACAAAACGTTGAAGAAGATAGGAATAGTCGGCCACAAGAAATCAAGAGCAACATATATCAACCGTAAAATTCCAATATCGCTAGAGAACCCGAAATTACGCCGGAAAATATTTCGTTTTGGACGATGAAATTACTCTCTCTTAAAAACCCACATCCCTCACAGCCAGCAATTTTAACTCAGTTTTGAGTCGTTTTTGACACACTTTCGTCATAATTGGAGTCACCCAAATTTGAGTAAATGTAACTGGGATTGACAAGTCGACAAATCATAATCATTCATCTGATTTGAGTCGCTGTTTATGATTTTTTTACTTGTCAATCCCAATTACATTTACTCAAATTTGTGTGATTCCACATATAACGACTCAAAACTGTGTAAAATGGCTGTCCGCATCAATCAAACAAAAATGCCGCACATACCCATGCTGGGTAGGTCACGGCAGGAACGGATTCGCCACCTGCCTAACAAAAGCCCTACGCTCAATTTCAAAACTACTTCTGTTCAATTTTCAAAATCCTGCCGAGTTCTATCAGACCTATCGACACTTTCTTTTCACATCTTTGGCTCTAGCAGAAATTGCTGTCAACTCCTTGGGTTGCATGTTGATTATTGATTACGTTCTTCATGCTACAACAAAAAAACTTGATTAGTTAAATGTATACGTTTTAATGTTAAATTGAAAGCATCCAGGAATAAATTAACACCTCTCGGGAAATTCGGGAATCCCGGGAAACGGGACAATGCTTTCCGGGATTGAAAACCTAGTATAATATCTCTACATTTCCTTAATGGCGTTCGGTCGGTAGGCGCTCTGCTAATGGCTCTACACCGGTTGAAGATATCCAATCGTTACTCTAAAACAACATTTAGCGGCAGAATTAATCCTATCTCATCTCTCAGTCAACCACTGAACAGCCAACTGTTTGCTTCAAAAAAGATAAATCACCATCTTAGAGATAGCGTTCCACCATATTTCCCAAACGAAATAGCAATGAAATTTCTATGCACGAACTCGGTTTTCATGTCTCCAAAATGCTCCACCGAACGTGCCGAACTCAACATGGATGTGCTTTATGTCGTGCAACATATATGTACCTATAGCCTACTTAGCCTGACAAAGGCGGACTGCAAAATTCGATTTTACCCGGATTCATACAGGCTCCTTTCATTTCCAAGGAGGCAAAATTTATTGTACAATTTTTCATGCCATGACCCTTCACTACTGACTTTTTGCAACATGTTATTTTCAAAACTCGGAGCGTGATGTATGAACCCGATGTCTTATATCATTTCGAGTTTCGGGTAAACATTTATGCTGCCGTTCTTCAACCTTGCTCGGTATGATTGTATGGAGAAATTTTCTTCAGGAAAGTATTCCAACTATGGCTGTCTATTTCACCAGCACATGTGTCGCCGGGCACCTACTGGAGTTCAACTAAAATATGTGCTCCGAGAAAAATGACAGTCCAGAGTTAACTTCCTACAATGTAGACAAATCTCAAGCACCAAACCGAGGCCGTAAAAGAACGCAAATTTATTACTTCCACACTTCTTCCGGATGATGTTTATTCCTATAATAGGAACTGCTGAAGCTGTGAGTCTTTGTCCATATTTGTCGCTCAGTGGTTTACAGGCAAATGGATCTCTTTCTTCGGTGTTCACAGGCTTGCAGAGCATTACATTCGACCCACATTTCGGCTGCAGATTACACACATATTTCACAACCACGGTTGGGTGCGCCACGGAGAAACATTGCTCCTTGAATGGACTGGCTTGCCGTGATTTATGCTGTTTGGGGGCGAAGAAAGTATTTTGCTTAAGTATGTGAGGCTTCGGAATGTACGTAGATGAGTGGTGGTTTTGTGTTTTTCTGGGATATTTCGATAAATGGCAGGACTGACAATGAAAGGGAAGTGAAATCGTCGATTGAACTTAATGTAAAACGTCTGTTTGTCTATGGTAACATTTTTTTTTAAGAATCTGATTAAACATCGTTTCACTTAATATTTATCTGGGCGCAAGATAGCTGCTATACATCGGGATTGTTCTGATGAAATAAAACATTTAAGCAGTCAATTTAAAGTATTTTAATTGCTCTTTTAGGAAACAAAAAAATTATCAACATGTCTTACTCGGTTTTGGTTTTGATGAGATGGTGAACTTTTTTGAAAAACCTCGCATCACCTTTTGGGCTCTCTGTTTGTAATTTTCAGCGCCGATTTTATTCCACCATCTATTTATATCTGAAGCATCCTAAGTCAATATTCTCGTCTTTTTCAGCTTTCGCTTTACAGAAATTGATTATCGTCAATTTAAAATAACACTAGAACCTTTATGATACATATGATAAAACTGGATCCTGTATGATAAATTATCAAACAGAACCACGTGATGCACCAGTTTGCCACAGGGCGAAATACAAAATCGATATAAAAAACTTTTGCCTTGTTTCTTGGCAAGTGAAGATAAATTTAAATTTTGAATCCATCGTTCCCGCGAAATTCTTTATTACATATTTCTTATTATGAGTTCCGGAAAATACCTCCTGTTTCTAGCTGACTGCTGACCGTAAACAAAAGGAAATCTAGCAGTGTGTCGTGCACGTTATGATAGTAAACGCTACAACTTTCGTAGGTTTCAACTTTTACTTAGGTTCTTACTGAGTTCGACACAAATCCTTCTAGATGCAACCAGTGACAAACGGACCAATCATGCAGATTATTTATATTACTATTTCATGGTCTGGATTACATTTCCACGTTGTAATAAACAAAACTGAGTCGTACAAGATGAACTAGTGGCAGAATTTTATAAAATTTTGACCCCGAGTAGAGTGGGGTCTCAGATTGCCTATCTGAATCCAGTGAGTCCCGGTGCGGTTGATGATACCTTTCAGATTAACAAATTTCTCAATTTGCTGACATGGAGATTTGTGCTTGTCAAAAAATATGGAATTTCATACATTGGTATGTTATCATTAAGGTGAATCGCTGCTCCATGTATTTTTTCCTATCTTTTATCTCGCTCTCGCAAACTCACCTTGCTATTTCAAATTGATAAATCTCGATTGTTAGTGAATGAACATCAAATCGAACTCTATCAGATTGGTCACAGCAAGTAAGCATACAAACTGATATGATTAAAATTTCAATATCCAGTACCGACTCTGAGTTATGTCAATTCTAAATGTTGAGGTAAAGACTGTATTCGATGAAATTTGGACACACAAAATAGGTCACCAATTGGTTTATTGAACCTCTTCTCCCAACCTAAATGCCCGCACCTTTTCCTTGACCCCTTTCATCAAATTTTGGACAATGATAGGACCGACTTGCTTACTTACTTTTAACCACATTTTCTTTAATTCAAGTTCATTTTCTATCAGTTTTGGAGTTTTAACGAGCTTTGCCTTCATGATTGCTCAAAATTTTTCAATTGGTCGAAGTTCCGGAGTGTTTGGAGGGTTGACGTCTTTTGGTACAAAAACTACATTATTATCTTTGTACCAGTCTAAGACGGGCCGGGCATAGTGGCAAGATGACAAATCCGGCCAAAACAGTGTTGGGCCATCGTGAGATCTCAAGAAGGGCAGAAGTCGTTTTTGGAGGCATTCGTCCTTGTAGATTTGTCCGTTGACGGTCCCAGAGGTGATGAAGGGCTGATTCATTTTGCCACATCCGCAGATCGCTTGCCAGACAAGGAATTTTTTGGCGAATTTTGACAGTTTCTTCTTCCGTACACTCTCCGGAGCGGCCAACTTAGAGGTGGCGACGTAGTGTTCCTGTCCTGGCATTTGTTTGGTGTCGGCTCTAATGTAGGTCTCATCGTCCATCACAATGCAGAACGGTTTTGTGAGCCACTCCCTGTACAGTTTTCTTGCACGAGTTTTGGCCACCGAGTTCTGTTTATCGCTCCGGTTCGGTGCCTTCTGGACCTTGTACACATGTAATCCAGAACGTTTCATTGTTTTCTGCACAAAACAAACTGAAACTTTCGCCTTTTTCGCAATATCCCTGATCGAAATGTTGGGATAACGCTTAAATTGGTTCAATACCATCCTGGCCTTCTCCAGATTTGATGTGCCACGTTTATTGCCGCCTCCATTTTTCCGCTTGGTTGTCTTACGGTCCTTGAACGTTTTGATCACATGGGATACGGTTGAATGTGCGATTCCGAGCTGTTTTCCGATCCATCGATGAGAAGCGTTTGGGTTTTCGAAGTGAGTGTCCAAAATTTGTTGGCGCACTATTTCTTCATTCGAAGCCATCACTGAAATCACTCGACCGATTTTCACGAAACTCATTACACAATTGACACAACACAATGAAATAAATTCAGTTAAAATTTCAATAATTTTTACCCACTCGCTAAAAAGTTACGAACGATTGCGTGTGTCCAAATTTCATCGAATACAGTCTTTAATGACTGTCATCAACAATGATTCAGCATTAGCCCTTAAAAGCTCCGGATCAATAACTGTTACAGTAGGCGGTGTCGATGGTTGTATTCGTACGTAAATCGTAAATTATGATTGGAAATGTTGCAAAAAACATCTCTGCAAAGTTTCAGATTTTTTCAAAATCATTTAAATTAATGACTATCAACTTGATGTTTCGTTTGGGTTTATGCAGTATGGAGAAAGTAGTAATTCCAGTTTTTATTCAAAAAAGCTACCTAAAGCTTCCGTCTGATATATGAGTTAATGATCGTTGCTGAAAGTTCGGAAAGCCAATCGGGATCTGTGCGTATTATATATAACCATACTGTTCAGTTGCATCGAATTAACACTTATCAAATACTGAGCTAATCTAGTTCCCTGCCCTTTGGTTTAGAAAGGGGTATGGACGCATTTATCCGAGTTGATCGCGGTAGATTTTATGTGTGAATAGGCTGCCACATCAACGTTAAAAATTGCCTGAACCACCTTGATATTCCAAAAGGTAGCACGTAGTAAAATGTTTCTTGTCTTCTACAACTAAACGTGATGGAATTGAGTAAACAACTGGAAAATCATAGGTAATGATATCTCATATACATCCGTCGAACCATTCTGAACGGCTGTTTTGAGAATATCATCATAAATGTCTCACATGCGCATAGCATGTTAGCAGTTACTAATGCTTCTCTTCTTTTTTTTTTTTTTTTCTGATTATGAAGACAACCTGGACACTACTTCAACTGAAGCAATAAGTAAAGAACGATATATAGCCCCAACCAATTTTACTTTCAGCTAAATTTTCTTACACAAGGTAAGCAATCAAATGACCACAACAAAACATACTCAGTATTAAATAACATACAACGGGGAAAGGGAGGGGCCATCAGGGCACCCAAGTGGAACGATTTGGATAGGGAGCATGAGACTGCCTCCTGCCTATTGTTAACATTTCGCGGAACGAGGACGGGCTCTTTGACTCCATTGTATTGGGTTTATTCTATCAATCGAGGGCTCGATTCTAGTGCTGTGGGTGTGAACTTGCTTTTTGAAGGAGATTATCTTCCCTATATTCGTGGGTTTCACTTAAGTGTCTTTGCTTGCGGGCCCACCCAAATGTGTTTGGCCCTTGATACAGGAGTTTAATGGTCACAAGCAGCAATAGAATCCGTATCAAATAGTTTTACAGATTATTCCAGTGCTATGGAAAGTTACCTTGCTACAATGGGGGGTGACCCCGGCGTATTGGTTAACCTCCACACCTCTCACGCCTAAGTCACGAGTTCGAATCTCACCCCCGGAGAAGTTACGAAAATGCCCAAAAGTGGTGTTTGACTGACTACGACGGGAGATGAACCAGCCCGAGGCTGAAATTCTCGATAATCAAGACAAAAAAAAAAAAACTTTGCTACAATAGATGGTAGTATAACCACAGAGAACAGACATCCATGCGGGAATGCCCTGTGTGTGTAAATTTCTGTAACGGCTATTTTAAAATTACAGCTTGTTTCCGTCAGTTTTGGTGAATCGTATGTAGGTGGCGCCACATACCCACCAGGAGATTTCATAGTCTGTCAATTTTAAGTTGGTGGACTAGGCGGCGTTCTCTGTGGTATTACATCATCGTCGTCATCATTATCATCAAAAAAGCTACTTTTAAGATGAGCTGAGACATTGGAGGCACCCTGAAAACAAGACACACTCTTTTATGAAGCATTTGAATCACCGGTGTAAATTTTGAGTAAAAATAAGAAAGTTATTCAAATTTGAAGTGCTGCCCAATTTTGTATACATATTGCACTTTCCTAAGTAGCTCCACGACTTGAAAGTGGATGGGTGGTGGCACCCGGCTACGATAATTACGGAAAAATTGAACAAAAAAGGCGAATCTACTTTTGTTAACAAACATTTCAATGTACGTTTCATAGCAAATACACGCTCAATTTGAAAAATTAAGAACAAAGTTGGCTAGAGGATGCCTTCTTTAACTCGATTGTGGTCTAAGTTTAAGAAATTTAGCTTTTATTCGTAAGAAATCGTTGATTTTAATGTTTGTAAGCATATTCGCGCATTTCGTAAATTTCTCAGGAATTTCATCCATGAGGATGGAGGCGCACGGATAAATTCCTCTCGATAAATCTGCCCGTTTATGGTGCCGGTTGTAACGAACGGCTTGCTGTACCGTCCGCACTCGTAGATCGCCTGCCACAACAGGTACTTCTTCGCGTATTTGTCAATTCGACTTTGTTGATAAAACTACATTCAAAACTACTTTGCCTATCACCACCTCCTCTATGCTTCTTTAAAGCCAAAATTTGTACAAAGTGTAAATTAAACAAGTTAATGAAACCTTACAAGACCCTACAGATTTTGAAAATGTTGTAGTGAAAGATGTTATGACCACTTGAGAACCTTCATAAAACCTATTGACTGTCATGAAAACCAGCATAGGGCCAAATGGCCACAGCTATAAAACTTAACAGTTATATCGTGGTTGGTTTTTATTGTTCTGCTTTGTTCGATTTTCTGCTCTGCCAATTCATTTATCAGCAGTGAATAACATGTTAGAAAAGAGTTCAAGCTCAGTGGGATTTTTCTGATAGCAAAATATTGTAACCTTCGAAGAAGATTCCACTTTGAATACATTAATTTGGTGAGAGAATTTGTTGAAAACTATGAAAATTATGATTGTAAATGTAAATATTCATGTCAAAAGATTTTTGAATTATATAATATACTAAACGATTCCAAAAATAAATAAATAAAGGTAAAGCTAGAAGTCGAGCCCATGCACGAAATTTATCGAATGTGCTTCGATAAACGAGTCACATCTCATTTGAGCATTGTAGGAGCTAAATAGGGATCATCGAGCTTTAGGTAGTGTAGGGAGACTCGGTTGCTTAAATATCAATACTTCGACAAAGGCAAAGCCCCAAACTACTCGAACGGACGAAGCTTGCCGAAGGCGCGAAAATCCAGACGATCACATGTGGCGTGATGATCGTACGATGCTGACAATGACTACCTAGGAAATTTGGGCGAGGATATATAAACCCACTTCAACCCCATGGCGGGGGTCTCTTGATTCTGCGAAGTGAAGATAAACGGAGAGCTATAATTCGACCTACTTAAATTTTTCTTTGATAGAACAAAGTTCTAGTGACGCGGTACAGTAAATTGAGTGCTAAACGTTAAGGAGTGATTTCTCGCATTCGAGTATCGTTTTTCACAATCCAACCGTGCGTAGTGACCGTTATTAAAGTCCAGTGACTGACTTTGCACTCTAACGACACGTGTTGAAGAGCGTAGTGATAGGGAACCAGCCTGAAACCCAAAGTGCTATCAACGCTGAACGGGCCGTCCGTCACCATTCGGTCCTACCCTCCGTTATTCCCACCCATTCGTCCTAAGTGAGCGGAGTCAACGGAATTTTAAAGGCAGCGTGCTTGGAGGTCGGCCAAGCCCAGGAACGAGATCAGCAAACCACGTGGTGCACCATCGGCAGCGAAGCGACGGTATCTTCAAGAAGGTGAACAGTGAGTCAAAACCAGAATTAATGTAAATCTAAATTAAATAAATCAAACGTTAAATTTGATATTTTCTTGAGTCGCGGATATCTTTTGCATGCACCAATGAAACTGATTTTTAGTGGATCTTGTATATAATTTAACACGAAGGTAAGTCTTTCCTAGTAGCGTAGCCTGAGATTGAGAGGTGAGCTAACCAAAAGAGGCAGTTGCAGCCCACCCTAGACGACCTCCGTGGCTGTGACCAGAGGTTAGGGGAATTTCGGACGAGGCCCTTCTGGTCCGTTAGTTACAATATCCAGAACAAATTGAGGTTATTACAGCGTATGATAATTCGCTAAATCATATGCGCATTTAACTTAATGGTGAATATTGGCACGATAAGAGCCGAGAATGGATGCACCTCGGATTGCATGCGAGCTTGCAACAACAAAAACAAAATTTTAACAAATATTTTCGATAAATTAATCATGAATATCTTGAACATTAATGTAATTTATTAAGATTATCTAAACGAGTGCCAAAATTGGTCTCCGATCTTCAGTTCATTTGCATAACATTTAAAATTTGGTGCATTTATTTATCCACATTTTAATCATTTATACATATATTTCAATATGGCGATTTTATTCTATCTTTGCAATGACTGCTATAAAGCTGTTTGGTTATGTTTTTCGATGTTTCACAACCACTTGACTGTGTTCAATACCAATATGTCGTTTATTGCATTTAATGACGCAAAATGCTTTTTTAACTGATAATATGAATAAGTCTTAGAACGGCATTTCAAAACAGCATTTAACGAGTTCCTAAAGTCGAAATAAAACGTTTGATAATAGTAAAAAAAATTTGAGTAACCAAGGTTTTAAGATCGTCGTAAACAAGTTGTGCAGAATTCTAGAAAGTGTGAGCTGTTTAGCGGAATACCTTTAACTAGAAATTTTCTTCTCATTTCTAGTTAGTTAAGCTGTGTCTTATAATCCTGACTTAAATATGAAACCTATTGGAGCCTCTTGGTGCCATAATAGAACCAAATTGATTTCTAGTACTTAATAAAGCTTGATGGTTTTGGCAATGTTACTTGGGATAGACATTGCTAGTGGATGCGCCCTTGGTGTCTGTCGCGTACAACACGATAGAACAGCATACAACTCAGTAGTCGAATGCCAACACCATTGTAAATACACCCTACACAGCACCAGTACACTCCATTAGTATGGCCTCAGTAGGCATAGAATACCACCATGCGACCACTCTTGATCGCAAAGCAGCTGGATATAAAAACAACACGCACTGCTGGTCACATTACCCAGTTCAAACCAACCTTTTGTGAAGTCTGAAGTATAGTTACTAACAGTCTTGATAAAAGTCATGCTCATGAGGTTCAAAAGCGTGAATTATCAGGCAACATAACATTGACTACCTATAAGTTTCATGCGAAAATTACATGATAACTCATGACAACAAACGTAACCAGAAGAATGAACGTTCAATTTTCAAAATGCTTTGATATTTATTTATGTTAACAAGTTCGTTTTCAAAACGAATTTCGAAATGCCAGAAATGAAATTCAATCAACCACAATGAATATCAATTACCCGTCGGGATCGGAAAAAAATGCCAGGTCAGCCCAGACCAGGGTATTCTTGAACAACATTGCTAGCATCTATTCCTTTGGGACGATGATGACGGCCCTGGTTGTTCCATGTTTGCATCATATGAAATTTATGCTTACCGATTGATAATCAAAACAACAGTGACAGAATTTTGACCCGCACATTATGATAGAGCCGACTTCATTCATTGCAGCAAACAAAATTCAGTTGGTAACCATGAAAACCGGGAAAGTAAACATCATCATTACACTGGGCTAAAATCAGTTTTTCTTCTCATGGATATTTTATGAAAATCCAAAGCACTGGTTACTAAAGTCAAGCGACGCAGTGAAGTGCTTTCAATTTCTCCCTCCGATCGAAGCCACCGAACCAGCCATTTTCAAGGCTAGAGTTGAAGAATTTCTCCACCGTAAATCCGAACC
Organism: Aedes japonicus; assembly: GCA_034211315.2. Taxonomy (NCBI): domain Eukaryota; kingdom Metazoa; phylum Arthropoda; class Insecta; order Diptera; family Culicidae; genus Aedes; species Aedes japonicus. The sequence goes on along the minus strand of JASCZW010006142.1, from coordinate 69,134 downwards.
AGTGAACTAGCCCATATCAGTCCATCCGCCGTTGCCAGGCGTGAGAGCTACCGAAGATGATTCCCGTGCGTGGAAAGTGTCTTTGAACGAAAAGTGTTGCATACGATCAACGGTGGAGTGCAGATGGAAGATGAAACGTGGAGGAAGTGAATGAACCACGAATTGCATCAGTTGCTGGGAGAACCTCCCATCGTACACACCGCTAAAATCGGTTGACTGTGATGGGCCGGGCATGTCGTAAGTATGTCGGGCGGCAACCCACTTAAAATGATTATCGAAAACGAACCGACGGGCACAAGAAGAAGAGGCGCGCAACGAGCAAGGTGGATCGATCAAATGTGGACCCTTCACAGACAGCGAGACTGGCAAGGTGCAGCCATGAACCGAATACAATGGAGACAGCTTCTGTGACAACTTCAACCCGTTTTAGAAAGTTCAAATCAATTGTCGATTAACTGAACTATTTTTTTCAGTGTTACGTCTGTTTGTCTGTAACACAACAGAATGCAAATGTTTGTGCTGTTGTAGTTGTGAAAGCATTCAGGTTTCTCACGAATAGAACGAATAGAACAAGGAAAGAGCAGACTTTGGAGGATTTCTGAAGCAACGAACGAGCATTAAGGTCTCAAATCCCTATTTAGTTAGTAGAGACGAAGCATTTGAAGGTAGATCTGACACTTAGTGTGGATATTTTACCTGGATTATACAAAAGCTTCTACTTAACATTTCTGGTAGTTCATTTACACTAAGTTTGGTGACTGGCTATCTGACCTTTAAAAGTATAGCCCAAGAAATGGCTACTGGTTCTTCTTGTTGCTAGCGCGTATGAAAGTTAAAAATAATTTCAATTCAATCAAGAGAAAACACTCGATTTTAAATCGAGTGTCATACAATATCAGATAATGCCTTCGGAGTGAATTTTTCTCACAGGGCATCTATTGATTCAGAATCAATAATCCTTCTTGACTTTTCATTGATAAATTTGCTCTCACCGACTCGAACCAGAAGATTTCCATTGACCCTCAATCTGTGTATCTTCTCCACCCTACCAGCTGGGAGAATTTCTCTTCCCAGCGTGATCTATAGCAACAGGAAATGCTTTTTACCGCTTTGTTTGCCAAAGGAGATACCACGACCAGTTCGGGCAATCAAGACATCCATCTTACGGGTTGAGGAGAATTAATTTTCTAAAGTTTGTGTTTTCTTCCTCCCGGTCAACGTCCCTTTCACCTAAGGGCATCTTCAATTTTATTAAACTTTACCAAACCACACTCACCAGTGAACGAAAACGGGGGCCGTCTGGGTTGTGTTCGGTTGTATAGCTACGAGAATTGAGGCTTCATTCGTACTTACAACCGGGTTGCTGCCCGGTGCCTCCTTCAACCATGTTCCTGTGTTCAGTCTACTGCGGTTAAGATCGGTCCAATCAATTCCGGCTGGCTTCAATTGAGAGGTGGGTGGGTGGCAAGGAGCGTGCCTGCTGCTATAGCGGTTGGGTAGTGGATATTTTGTATGTAAGTGCAGCTCGAATGGGGAACTGGAAACTTATTTTATAGCCTCCAGTCAGATTTGTGTTTGCTTTGGGATGTCATGTTGCCCACAGTGGTGCAATTAAGTACGTAAATAAAGACATTAATGACAGCAGGATACGACACGGCAGGGAATGAGTTGCCTATGGGATGTGAAATAGTTCATTGAAAATAGATAATGAAAATGAATGATTCGTTAATGATGGTAATGAACGGTTGTCGTTAATGACCTTGTTCTATATGTTGACAATAGATAAACGTACTTTTGACTTCATGAGCCTATTATTGTTTTAAGAACATTTTTGAATGTTTTTTGAAGTACTTTTCTTTGTTATTTGTTATAATATTCATTCATTAGTCAATATTGGGAATACATGCTTTATCGACAAACTAGCTATAGCATTCCCCTATTTGAAAGATGATATTACTTCGTTTGGTTGAAATGATTTCAGGTCCTTTCATTGCTTTCCTAACCGGAATCACTCTGATTATCAATACCATGATGTCATCAGACTAGCACAACTAGTATAAGCATTGCACTAATAAAAATAATCATCATTTTTAAAGACTGTTTTTGAAAAAAAATATACACACTCTTTTTTTGTAACTTTTTAGTTTGTGTCGCACGAGCTTTGCCTTAACCTAGCTGATAGTAGTCTGTTTATGCTGGCAGTCGAGTGGTTACATAGATGGCGTCGGAACCAGAAAAGAGGCTTTAAAAAACGTTGTGGAGTTCTGCACAAGACACGATCGCATGGTTAACGTTAGATACCTAACGATGTCAGTTGTTTTATAATTTTATTTTAAATCTAATTCTTTTCGTGGCCCTTAAAAGAGCCGTTTGTTTGACTTGTAAAGGTTTTTGCATCCAGAAGATTGTCTTGATATGCCTCATGCATCGATTGAACTGATATCTGATTATTCATAGTGAACAATTGCATGCGGAATTGTGATACAAGCCATCATATATCTTCATAACTCACTCTTTATGGGACATTTGGTGGCCATGAAAAGAAATTGAATTAGTCGTCCTGAAAAGAACGGATTTTAAATGATGACCATACCCGTGGTAGAATTGAAGCCTCCTCGGTCGTCTTTGGAAGCAGATTGTTTCATTTAACTGCCATTGATCAACCGACTGTCTTCTGCCTGGCCTTTAGCTGTAAATCCAACCCGTCACTAGATATCTGGCCACCGCTAGCCACCTGTGTAATGGTGGCTCTTAACCGCTCCTGTCAGCTCGAAGACAGCTGAGGGAATTAATCATGTGGCGCAGGCCAAAGGTACATCCCTATGTTTGTATCTTTTGCTGCTGTAAATGAAACATCAGTTGCTCGAATATGTAATCTGTGTGTGGGAAATACTGTGCAAATGATAAATTTAGTATGGAAAACGTATTTATAAGAAATGACCTTTTATTGGTATTCGTTTCAAAAGTTTACTATTAGGAACAATGGTAATTGAATGTTTCAGAAGATGCGTAAAAAGATTTTCGATTACTTGTTGCAAAAGCAAAGCTTATTTCAACGAGGAATGTATGGATTTATTTACATTTAAAAGTTGACCAATTTTGTGACGCTCCCCATTTTGGATTTTCCAATTTGTATTGTGCCGACCATCATCATATCCAAGCAACAGCTGAGAACGAAAAATCCGAGTCGTAACTTCAGCTCATTGCAGCAACCAACTTACTTACTTATGTCTTCTGTCCATCCTTAGGGTTGCATAGGGCCAACGTGAAAGACTTCCATACTGGGCGGCTGTTCGCTTTAGCCTTGACCTGGGCCCAGGTCAGATTTCGACCGACTTCCTTTATTTCCTTATTGAGGCTCCGACGCCACGAGCTCCCTAGTATTCCCCGCTGATAGTCATCACGTCTCGCTGGCGTATAACAGCACTGATTCCACGTTTGAGTCGAAACTTCGGATTTTGGTTCGTTGACTTATCTGGTCCATATATTTCTTAACTCGCAAAAGCAGCCCCAGCCTTCTTGATTCGTGCACGTATGTCGCTCTTTTTTTGAGACGGCGGCTATCTGGCTACCAAGATATTGGAAGCTATCAATTTTCTCCACTGCTTGCCTCGCTGTCGTGTTGACATCCAACGATTTAGTCTTGTTGTTGTTGATGATGAGACCCGCCGCAGAGGATCTTTCGGCGAGGTCGTTGAGCTTGCTCTGCATATCAGAACGCCGTTGCGCTAACAAAGCAACGTCATCAGCCAAATCGAAGTTGTTGAGGTTCTCCAAAGCGATAGGCTGTCAAAGCAGCCCACAGTTAATAGCATCTCCCATGATCTCGTCGATTACTGTGAGGAACAGTAGTGGTGATCCTTGCCTCACACCGGCGACTACCCGTATGGGGTCGGACAAGGCTCCGTTATGCAGGACTCTCGTACTGCGCTCCGATGAGGTTGACGATTTAATCCGGGTCTCTTTTGTGCCTTAGGGCGCCCTACAAATTTTCGTGGTTGAGTCTGTCAAAAGCTGTTTCGTAGTGAATGAATACCAAATAGAGGGACTCTTTGAATCCATTGACCTGCTCCAGAATGATTCGGGGCGTGACAATATGTTCCACACAAGATCTTCCGACGCGGAATTCCACTTGCTGCCGCCGGCGAGTCGCTTTGATCTTCTCCTGAATCCGGTTTAGGATAACTTTACACCGGACTTTGAGAACAATACACAGTAACATTATGCCTCGTCAATTGTCGCACACAGTTAGATCCTCCGTCTTAGGCACTTTTACTAAGACGCCCTGCATCCAGTCGACCGGAAATGTCGCGATGTCCAAGATATTATAGAATAAATGATGCAACATTTGTGCGGATAGCATGGGGTCAGCTTTGAGCATATCTGCTGATATGCGATTGACCCCGGGAGCTTTATGCTTCGGATAGCTGCTTCGATCTCCTGCAATGATGGGGCCTCGGAGTTGACGCGAGTGATGCGCCGTATCTGTGGCTGATCATGCCCAGATGTGGATGGTTGGTTGGACGTCGTAACTTGCAGAAGTTGTTCGAAGTGCTCAAACCAACGTTTCAACTCGTCGCATCCCTAACAGGAATCATCTATATATCTATATATCTATATATCTATTTGTTACTGCTTTAAGTCACGACTTTAGTTGATTTTGACCGATTTTTTTTGTATCTTTATTAGGGTGACTTTTAACCTCCTGGGCTAGTTCGTCACCTCGATTTCGACCGATTTAAACCAACAGTCTGCATATTATTGCGGCCACGCACGCAAAACAATATTAAAAATTCAGGGCAATCGTCAATTGAAGATTTCCGAGTTTTCAAACGTAAACGTTTTCATCGTAATTTTTGTTTTATTAATTTGAATGAAATTTTCTCAAAAATAAGGAAAAATTTTAATATAAAAAATACAAAATTTTCCACGGGAAGGATTTTTTTTTTTGGAAAAGCTGGATAAAGAATTTTCTCAGATATGAACAATTTTGAAAAAAATATTTTCTTGTTTATTCATTCATAAGCATTGGTGAATTTTCCACGGGAAGGAATCTTTTTTGGAAAAGCTGGAAAAACAATTATCTGAGTCATGAAAAATTTTGTAAAAAATATTTTCTAGTTTATTAATTCATAAGCTTACATTGGTTAAATTCTGGCGATGGCCTTTTTTGGTTCAAAGCAATGCTCGAAAAATTATGGGCCTGTCACTCGTTTCCATACAAAAATGGGGGTTTCTTCTTATTATCGTACAGATTTGGTCCGAAGGGTCTCAGATTGTTACGAAACTTTGTCCACGCGTAGGGTTCATGGATTTATGAACAAAACACAATTAAAATAAAATCAGGGTTGCCACTTTTCCTACAAAGTTTTCCACAATGAAGGAAAATTGCTTGGAAATGCCGGAAAAATAATTTTCTAAATCATGCAAAATTTTGAAAAACATATTTTCTTGTTTATTAATTTATAAGCTTACATTCGTGAAATTTTGGCGTTGGTTTTTTTTTTGTTTTTGAGTAATGCTCGAAAATCTATGGGCTCGTCACTCGTCTTTATACAAAATAATGAAAAAATCCTAAAAGTGTCGGCTTCCAATTGGCTTGTAAGTACCTAACGTATGCTTTAAAGGTAAGTATGTGGTTTGTTAATTTTGTTCAAGGTAGTTGCTAGGTAAAGATTTTAATAAAGTATAAATACAAACCAAATTAAGGCGTCGGACAAGGAGGAGTATAATCGCTATGAAGAAAACACATTTGAATATAATATATAATTAAATTTGGATGGGTAATGGAATCCATGGCCCCCATCCCCCCCAATATGGGGGTACATGCTGCCCCGCTCCTCATTGCCACCTTAAAACCTCGATAATCAAAAACGTAGAAGCAATAATAAGCCGTTGGCTTTTCTTAAAGAACCAATTAATTCATTAAAAAATTGCAGTTGAGCCTTAAAAAACGAACAAATTTTAAAAGCGAGCTACCTAGGGGCACCAATCGAATGGGAACCAACTGAGCAACCATCTGAGAAACGTACAAGCAAACAAGAAGACGACAGTTTTTGGAACTTTTTCATATTTGTATGAATACGGGCATTACTCAAAAACACAAATACAAAAAAAAACATCGCCATAATTTCATCAATGTAAGCTTATGAATTAACAAACAAGAAATTTTCTTTTCTAAATTTAGCATGAATCAGAAAATAGTTTTTCGGCATTTCCAAGCAATTTTCCTTCACTGAAGAAAATTTTGTAGGAAAACTGGCAACCTTAAATTTTTTAATATTGTTTTTTTTTCAAATATCCATGAGCCCTACGCGTGGACAAAACTTCGTAACAATCTGAGACCCTCCGGCCCAAATCTGTACGATAATAAAAAAAATCCCCTATTATATTATTGATTCGATGAGCAAAGGCACTTCTTACTACAAAAGTTAAAATCTTTCAACTGTATGTAGCTAGTATTTCATGTTTAACTTTCTAACGAAAAAATTATTTTTACTTATATTTTTACTTAGCGTTACGCTTGTTTACTGCTTTTCAATGGAAGTTTTGCAGATTTTCAAACTAAAATAAATAGAAATGGTGTACCACGTGTAACCAACACTTTGAGAAAAAAACAAACGAATCAAAACATTTTGGCAACAATTGGATCCCAAATTTATTCACTTAATGTATCGGTAGTATACGTTTAGTAAATTTTTTTTTTTTTTGTCTTGATTATCGAGATTTTCAGCCTCGGGCTGGTTCATCTCCCGTCGTAATCAGCCAAACACCACTTTTGGGCATTTTAGTAACTTCTCCGGGGGTGAGATTCGAACTCGTGACTTAGGCGTGAGAGGTATGGATGTTAGAAAAATACGCCTGTCTTCCTTCAAGGGAAGTAGCGTTGGTCCCGGCTCATAGTCATGAGTCGTTAGGTAGAGTCCAGGTGGAGTCGTCTCTGGCGTCAGTGATGTCACCATGTGAAATATCGACGGAAAATAAATAAGTAAAAACGTGAAAATCACAGATTAATATGACTTTTCGGCACGATGGGCAAATCATAGGCGATTATGCTTTACTCCATATCTTTCATTTCCATATCAAAACTCTTAGATTTGTACCTCATAAAAATCCAAGTGGCGATGAAAATATTTGTACTCCTTCAATCAAAGTTGATATTGAGAAGTCGAAATACTGCCTTACAATGTCCTCCGCTGAATTTCAAACTATTTCTATCCAATTTTAACAGCCTGCCGTGCTCTAACGAAACTGGCAATACTTTCTCTTCAACGGATTGACGTACAAATATGTTTAATACATCAAAAGAAAGATAATTCACTTTTTTTTTTAAGGAAAAATATCAATACAAACCATTTTTCTTTATTTCCAATGAGAATTCGCACGTTCTTCTTTGTTCCTCTCATCAAATGCTGCACACCTCCGGAGTTAACTTTCTTGGCACATTTGTTCCTCATTTTGGTCATCTGAGTCGCGTCCCGAGCCGTTTTTTTCACTTTTCGAAAGCTTCCGCTTCATTATTGCCCAAAATCTCTCTTTGGGCCGTGCTGCGGGCAGTAGGGTGGATTTATGTTTTTATCGATGAAATCTACATTATTATCGCGGTACCACTGGATGACTTCCCGGCTGTAGTGGCAACTCGCCAAATCTGGCAAAAACTTCACGGGAGCTTTATGGGCTTTAATAAAAGGTATTGCGCGTACTTCCTTGTACAGCTTCGAGTCCATCGTCTTATTCCTCATGAAAACTTTGGTCTTTGTTCCGCAGCCGCATATCCCTTGCCAAATCATCAGTTTTTTTTTTGGCAAATTTGTCCATAAAAGCAAACTTAAACTTCGCCGGAACATCTCCTCGTGCCGTAGCCATGTAGAGTTTTTGGTCAGGAAGCTGTCCGAAATCCATTTTAACGTAGGTTTCATCGTCGACGAGCAGCCATCCTTGGTACTTCGTATAAAACTTGCTGGTACCATTTCCGAGCTTGAGTTTTGGTGACGAAACTTTGTTTCAACGTTCTGTTTGGTTACTTGCTGGCTCGATAAAAACGATATCCTGCTCGCAAACGAAATCTTCGAACGGTACTGCGAGCAGCAGCGTATTTTTGTGCGATTTCTTATCTGATAGTCCTGACGGTTCTCAACATCTTCTGGTTCAGCTTGCGGTCATATGTTCCACCACGACGCTTACCTTGAGGCACTCTATCCACGCTCTTTCGCTCCCTGAAACGTTTGAGCACATCATACACGATTTGGCGATTTTCAACGTATTTGCGAGTTTTATTGCGGACAACGTTGGATTATCAAAGTGGGTGTGCGGAATTTTTTCTCTCCTCTCGGCATCCATCTGGAATAACTTTTGACTCACTGCACAAAACACATGCGTACCACAGAAAGTGGGTGCCTAGGTAAACAATCCGCTGTAGAAGAATTCTTGTTGCGGTCACTTTCCGTGCCACTGCAACACAATAAGTGATTTCGGATTCTAACTTCACAGAATTTAACGTAGAGTCATAGTTATTACTGAAGCTAATAAGATTATAAAAGAGACTAAGTTTATCAAGACACAATCACAAGACAGATTATTCACTAAAGGAGAGCGTCGTGGACAGCAACCGTATTAAAATAGTTACAACTCCATCAATCACATCAGTGACATCACCAGAAAATGAATACGTTCTCTTAAGGCCTACGTAAGGAAACCCTGTTTACATATCAAAGCCATGTTAGAGAGCCTTCTCTGTTTCATGCGTTCTATTTACATTATCCATACAATAATGAATCACACGCAGTCGTGGATCAATTTCATTTGATTTACGCGCTAGACAGACTTATCGATAATTGCTTTAAGTGATTCATATATCTCGGATCAGTGTATGAATGTTCTTGCATGTCTTGTATAAGCATTCTATTTGTTTGTTTTGTCGTTTCTTCGCGATGTATCTCACAGTAGCCTAATGGTCACCACTGCAGGTCGAACACCAAACGCAAACTCTGGCCATAATTCACAAAGTTATGATGATGCTGCCACAACTATCTGATGCTGCGATTAGTAACCCTATTCCTATACTTCTTACCTCTAGTTATCTCGAGTAAGATTTTCTTGCGGAATAAGCTACAAGCAATGATATATGGACTGACAAAAAAAGTGGAATTTTATTAAGGCATTGCAATAGATAGTAAATAACATTGACAGATTATCCTCGTCGAAGTTCTCTTTGCATACGCATAGTCACGGTGAAACATGTTTTACTAATTTAGATATTTCCTTCGATAGAAGCCATGAGTTAACATTTTACATCCATACCAAGTCAGCAATTCTACTGCAAACATCCATTCAATAATTTTATAATTTTTATAATTTTTAATTCCGGGTTTTTCTCGGTTGTATTTGGCAGAACTGAAAACTGATATGGAAACGTCCATCAATTATGTCACGTAAATAGTGACTTTTTATAACCTTTATGGTATGGATTGTCACGTTTTTCCAAACCCCCTCCTCCTTTACTGCGTGACATAGTTAATGGACGTTCCCTATCATTACGCAATATAAGCACACATTTGTATACCGGCATAGGGTCTCGGAATGTTATGTCAGCCTAGCACCAAATATTTCATAAAGGGTGGAACGGTCAAAAATTGGTCAAACATGATAACGTGCACACTGATTAGTTTATTATATAAATGATCAATCTTGATCAATCTTTTTTGAATTTATCTATCTTGAACTGTTTTTCACTTGCAACTGTTTTTTGAGTTTGCCTGAGGTTTCTCTGTACGGTTGCCCAATATTTATCAATTGAGCGCTGTTTCGGCGAGTTTCGAAGGTTTTTATTCCTTGTGTTTGATTTGTACACTATACCATTCAGGTATACCATTCCTGAGCCATTTTTCCGTTGGTCTGGCCAAAACAGCAAAGAATAACTTTGTTTCTTCAACAAAGGCAATACGCGGTTTTGCAATCATTTGTTTACATACAAATCGGGGTTGACAGTGACAGTTGTCATGAAACTTTGCACTGTTTCCCAATTTGTTTCCTAAGGCTTGCTTCATTTAGAATTGGAACAAACTTTTGCTTATATTGTGGCGCTCCTGGTGGACGGATTTGGAAGTTCTTGGCGCCCACGTGTCGGGAATTTTCAGCTTCACGTTTGTATTTTTGACATTCCGCAAATCGACTGTACTTTGTAAACAATCAACATGGAAGCCGAAAAAAGGGAAAAAATTGTGCACAGTTATTGTGAAAATCCATTGTGGTCTGCATCTAGGCTAGCTAAACAGCTGAAATTGCCCCGAAATACCGTATGGCGCATTATCAAACGGTATAAGGAAACATTGACGACGATTCGAAGCCTCCAGCCAATCGTCGGAGTGGAACTGTCGACCGGAAACTGCGTGGTAAGATTTTGAAGACGATTAAGAGGAATCCCAATCTGTCGGACCGTGATTTGGCCAGAAAATTCGGTGCTGCCCATAGTACCGTGAGGAGAACTCAACTCCGGGAAGGAATCAAGTCGTATCGAGCTAGCAAACAGCCAAACCGGACCATAAAACAGAATAGTGTGGCCAAAATCCGTGCTCGGAAGCTATTCGACCAGGTGCTGACCAAGTTCGACGGGTGTCTTCTGATGGACGATGAAACCTATGTCAAGGCTGACTTCGGGCAAATCCCAGGTCAAAAATTTTACTTGGCAACGGCTCGGGGGGATGTTCCAGCCAAATTTAATTTGTTTTTGCCGACAAATTTGCACGAAAATTCATGATTTGGCAGGGCATTTGCAGCTGTGGCAAAAAAACGAAAGTTTTCGTTACAAATAAGACAATGACGTCGGAACTATACCAAAAAGAGTGTCTCCAAAAACGAATTTTGCCGTTCATTCGATCCCACGACCATCCCGTAATGTTTTGGCCAGATTTGGCAAGCTGCCATTACAGCAAAGTCGTTCAAGAATGGTATGCAGAGAAAGGGGTCCAGGTTGTTCCGAAAAACCTTAACCCACCCAACTGCCGCCAGTTCCACCCTATTGAGAAATACTGGGCAATCATGAAGAGTAGACTCAAGGCAAAGGGAAAGGTTGTCAAAGACATCAACCAGATGAAGACCTGGTGGAATAAGATAGCTAAAACGATGGACGAAGAAGGCGTGCGTCGCCTAATGAGCCTTGTTACAGGAAAAATTCTAGAATTCCTTCGTGACGAATAATTTTATCCGTATTTTTTTTTTAAAGTATGAAGAAAACGCTACATTTGTATAAAAAAAGATCTTGAATTCAATAATAAATAACTGAAATACAGGCAATTGTTTTTGTTCCAATTCTATCCAAAGCAAGCTTTAAATCTCTGATGGAAAGGTTGCTGGAAACTATTCTTCGGTCGCTGCGGCTTCCTGGTTTTGGTTTCCTCCTGATCCCGGTTATCTTTGACAGTCGTTAGACGTTCTGCGAACACCTTTATTACATTCTTCATGGTTGATTTGGCAATATTAAGTAACATACATTAAACTAATTTAATAATTATGTTTTTTTTTGTTGCATGAAGCGCGTTATCAATTATAATGTTTGAAATTGAAAATATCCTTCTTATTAACATGCAACCCCAGAAGTGGACATAGAAAATGGCAAAAAAACCGTGTCAACATTTCGTACCCATACACCTACAAAAAGAGAGGTGATCATGTTTTTGAAATGTACGATTAAAAAACTCCGTCCAAACTGTGTTGGCATCATGATGATCGATATTGTTACAAAGGGCTCGGGGTCGAACATTGATGTTGATTGGCTGTAGAAAAGTTGAACAATGGTCTTTTTCTGTACAATGTCAGCTACAAACATTAACTTTTGTCTTATCTCTAAGATTCCACAAGGGCTCAAGGTGGATTAGTTGGCATCGATTCTCATAGCTCTGGATCACTTCAGAGCCATCTTCGCAGATCGAACCGAATTCATCTTCGTTGAACGAACTCTACTCTTTGCATGCTGTTATGGTATTTGGGATAACAAACAGGGCAGCAGTATTCTATGAATTTGTATCACAGACCTGACGAGAGAATAGTAGAGCGGTTTCGAACAGAAGATATTCGTGAAATCCTCCGCCATTCTGAAGATGAACCCTAGCGTTCATCTGGATGCGTTCTCGATCACGCAAGATATACCTATGCTGTTTGTATGGAGAAAGTGAAAATTAGTGGTAGTACGAATCCGAAAGCCCACGACGCTCGTGGGCCTTGAAGGACAATTTTGACATCGTTTAAATAGAGCAAACACACCAATGGGCCAAGGTGGCTTCCTTGCGGGATGTCAACCGATTGCAAATGTTTGTAAACGGTCAATTCCTAGCCTGTCTAATTTCGTCATAATCTTCGTCAACCAACCTGTCATGAACACATGCTAATCTTTACACTGGTAATGTATAAAAAGAGAGAGTAGTGGTACCAGAACTACACTATGGAAATTATCCGCACTATTTTCATACGATCAGAACTATGAACCACAAAGCAAGGGTCCAAGACTCGTTCCATACGAAATCGTAAGAAATGATTATTGTTGCATTGGTCGAGAAAAACATGCCTCTTATACACATTCAATTGTTTCGTGGTATTGTAGCTCGTCGCTGGATCCCGAGGTTCATGGTTCGAATCCCGATTGCAACTTTTTTCTGCCGAGAGGCAAACTTTCATACGATTGTCCTTTAAACTTCTTTCCATTAGAGAATCGTATGAAATTGGCAATAATATCTTCTGGCAAATTTCCATCGATACGATACTGCACAGTTAAAATGAAACATTGAATTTTCTGCGTTAAAAGGAATGCTAGATTTGAGCGCAAATATTCAGATATTTCACGTTAATTTAAGCCAGATAACGTCTGAATCTAGCCTGTTGTATGAAAGATAACAAACATTGTTGTATGGCGGATGAAATATTGCAAACAATTTCGTTGTTTATCTTTCCTTTGACTTGGAAGTAAACGTTTCCCTTACGTGCCTGTGAAAATTCTATATTTTTTTTTCTGTGTGGAAACATTTGCGCTACTTTCCAGCAGGAAGGAAACACCCAACTTTCGACATGCGGTACAGGAAACAGATAGGAGCGGACTGTCAATGTGTTGCTTGAAGAAGGCGGAAGGAACTCAATTTGGTCCAGGCTTGAATGAGCAATTCGGTTCAGAAATCGCTCTGCACAGTTTGAAAAAAAAAACATGTTATTTTCTGCGTTATCTAATGCACATAAAAGGAATGCTAGATTTGGTAGAAATTAATGGGATATTTCATGTAAACTGAAGCCGTCTTAATCCAGTCTGTTGTATGGCAGATTGCAAACATTGTTGTACGGCTTAAGAAAGATTACAAAGAATTTCTGTGTTTACGTATCCTTTACCTTGGAATTAAACGAGGGGAAATTTTACGCGTCTGTTAAAACTCATTATTATTTTGCTGTATGGTAATCATCGTGAGCTTGACGTTTAGAGTTACTAGTGATATAACAAGAACTGAAACATTACTGGATGCTCGAAAAATAACGGGTGGCAACTAAAATTTTGGAATTTCTTTCTCAAGCTGTTAAAAAAAAAGACAAACGGCTTAAGCACTCCAAGACCCTATTCCAAGCACGGGGTAAACGTTAACCTACAAAGCTAATTTTTTGCAGTATGGTGCTCCATGTAGTGAAGCACCACCCTGCCCTACTTGTCCATAAATGTCCATTGTCGAAAAAATAAATAAATTAGTGAGCATTCGAAAACGGTCCGTAATCGGCTGCTCGGTGAAGCTGCCGTTTAGTGTTGGAACAAGAGAGTTGTACGGACTTCATGTAAACTTTGCAAAATCATTTCTTGATTTTACCAATCAACTGTTTGCGAATCGTGGTTCTCCAGCTATTTTTGTACACCAAGGAGCTCAAAATCCCGAAGAAATCTTCGATTGTGCTACACTGAAGCAGATTAGTTGGAATGTGGTTTTTGGGTACAAATGGGATCGAATGGGTTTTCAGGAACTATGTTTTTGGCATAATGTCATGACGTTTTATCCGGCCAAAACACGTGCATCTGTATGATGTTTTTGTAGAAACGGGAAGAATTTTTTTTCCAAACATTCGTACACATTCTGATTGATAGCCAAAACAGAGGGCTTGAGCTATGACTTGGAAACACTTCTCTCAGAAATGGCAATGTAAAGGCAATCAAGTCTTGTTTTGCAGATGTACAGTGTGTCTCACAATAGGTGTCACATTCTTTCAGTGTTGGTTTATTTCAGCTGGGTAATTTGAACAGCAGAATTGATTATATCCGTCTTGAGTGTATACTTTTGCGAAGAGAGTATATACTTATCACTGAAGATGAACAAGCGATTCAACAGCTACCATAGAAGCCATACGGGAGCAAGTTTCAAAATTACATTTGTAAAACTTAGACCGTGTCAGATATTCAATAGCCTTAAGCAGTTCGGAGTGAGCAGGCGTTTTGTTTTTCGTACCTTGAAATGGTTCAAGGAAACTGGAAATGTCCATATTCAACACAAAGGAGTTCCAGACGAACTGCCAGAACGAAGAAAGAGATCAAATGTGTGAGGGAGCGAATAAGACGTAATCCGGCCGTATCTGGCCGTAAATTGAGCAAACAATTTGAAATGTTCCCTGCTTGAATGAACAGGCTCCTCAGACAAGATTTGGAATGAAAGCCGTACAAGAAACACCGGGTTCACTGGTTGACGGAGCGTCGAAAGCTAGGGTCCTAAGAAGCAGAAATCTGTTGGTTCGGCACGGTGACTGCAAGATTTTATTTTCGGATGAAAAGCTCTTCGTGCTTCAAGACAATCATATTCAACCAAATGATCGTGTGCATGGCAAAAGTCTTGCCAATATGCCAAGAGATAAACTAGCTGTAGAAAGCTATCAGAGTGTATTGAAAATCATGTTATGGGGCGCCGTTTTATGTAATGGAAAACTTTGGCTTCTTTTAATAGAACCTAAAGTAAAAATCAACACTGAATATTACATCGAGCAGATTTTCAAGAACCATCTGCTTCCTCAAGCTGCAACGCTGTATGGGAATACACCATATTGTTTCCAACAGGACTCAGCTCCAGCTCACAAGGCAAAGAAGACAGAAGCGTAGTGCGCGGAAATTTTCCCGAATTCATCACAAGCGAAGAATGGCCTGCATCTTCACCGGATCTCAACCCACTTGACTACTTTGTTTGGGGTTATATGCTTCATCATATAAGCCCTACGAAAGGGCTTGCTTTAGATCGATTCAAGAAACATTTGGTTGATATTTGGGATCAAATTCCTCAGGAAATCATGCGCGCAAGCTGCGATGGGTTTACATGGCATTTGCGCAAAGTTATCAAGGAAAATGGCGAGAGATTCAAATTGAATTAATATGTTTTTTTTTTTCTATACCATGCATCTCTCACATGAAAAATGCTATGATTTGATTGATTTGTTTTGCTGTAATCCCATTTTGTTTTAGTGTCACGTATTGTGAGACACCCTGTACTGGTGAGAATAGTTAAACTTTTTCAGGCTTAGGGGATGTTGGCTCAGTGAATACTTGTTGTTGAAGTCACGAGAAAGAGAATGGAGTTTTTAAGATCCACAATTTTGGCAGGTCTTCCAATATCGTGCTTGCGAGTAGATGATGGGGATCTTAGAATATGGTGGAAGCCGCAGTATGTTCGCTTTAAAATGTTGTACCGTGTACTTTTAGCAAAATTTCTGTTCAAGTCGTTGAACTGTACTTCGCAAAATGCTTCCTGTTCGACGGCGTTTTGAGCAAAACTGAGCAAGCTTAAACAAAACAAAAAATACTAGGAGAAAGAGGAGTAAGAGAGCTAACACATACACACTCTCATTTATCTCTGAGCTTAGTTTGTTATTGAGCAAAGGGGCCTCGAAGAAATCCCAAAATTTCAGTTGTCACCCGTTAATATTCCGTTCACTAAATCAATCTTAATATCCTTCAAATGTGTTTTGGATTATAGATAAGTAATAATATCATCGATTTTTTATAATGTTAACGGTGAACATTTCGGTGATTTTGTTTATTTATGTTTGATAAATTATAATTGATTTTTGAAGTGACTACCATTCATTAAAGGAAATTATATTTGTAGTATTTGTACAGTTATAAGACGAATATCACATTAAAAACACGTAATAATTCAAAAAAAAAAATCATTTCGCTTGTAAAGAATAGAAAAATAATGCTACCTCTAGTGGCATTGTTTAATATTGAACCGTCTGAATTTTAAATCTAGGTTTGCATGTTGTATTTCAGTCATCCATTCAAACGGTGTGGCACTCAATCATTCACCTTTGCCTTCTCCCGTACCCAAAACAACAAAGGAAAACAAAATCGTTATCAATACAAAAAACACTCCCCGGTAAGGTAAACATACGCGTTTTTCCCTCGATCAAACTTTTATTTTTCACACAACCCGACTCAATTACCTTTTTCATTATTTTTTCGGGCTTAGAATGTTGGCGGTGCAAGGAACAAAACAACGGTTTTGATTGCGTGATTGAATGTATATTTCCTCGTACATTCAGTCAATGCCTTTTATTTTTGGATAGAAATTTATTACGTCCGTTGGTTTCTCGATAAATTTTAAGGTATAATTTTACCGAGAAAAGTCATGGGATAGTTGAATTGCTTAAAGCACAACATAGTTCATAATAACAAGTGAAAGGGATCACTGAAGGTTGTTGATTATTTTTTAATGCTTTCGTGGCTGTACACAGATAAAAAGATACATTGAATTTTATGCGTTTTCTAATGCACATAAGGGGAATGCTAGATTTGGCAGAAATTAATGGGATATTTCATGTAAATTGAGGTCAGATAACGCCTGCATCTAGCCTGTTGAATGACAGATTACAAAAATTTTTGTATGGTGCATGGAAGATTGCATACAACTTCGTTGTTTGCGCCTCCTTTGGGTAGAAATTAAACGAGAGGAAATATTACACGCTTTTCAAAATATTTTTTTTTCTGTGTACCTTTAAAACTGGGTTTCTAGTTCGTGGTCAGAGTCGAGCCATCCATTGATTAGGAACTGCTTTTGCCTGATCAATCGAGAGCATTTTTCTGAGAGTAATTACTATGGTCTGTCAAACGGTGCCATGCGATTGACAACTGAAACAAACCAGTGTACTTTTTTCTTTTCATTCATACATTGTAACATAACTTTCGCCAAACTAAGGATGTGTGATATACCAGAATACCATAAAATAAAGGTGGCTGCAAACGAAAACATAAAGCGATTTTATGCTCTCTGTATATTGTATGAAGGAAAGCAAAAATTGAGGCTTTTCTTGTTAACACAGATTCGCCTTTCTCATCATTTGCTTGCTCAACTGCTACGTGATTGTAATTCTAAATGCTTGTGTTTCCACATCGGGTATAACATGTACAACATTTGCGAGGATTTCCGTCACATTTAAGCTGCTTAAGCTCTTTTAACATCGTGCCCCATTTAACGGTGATTTTTTACATCGTGCAATAAAAGTCTTCGTGCTGAGGAAGTGGAGTCGCTTCCTGTTTAACAGCAATCGTAGGGATCACCCCGAGAACAACCTGGCAGGTCCAGCATAATGACGATGTACTGTCTGTCAAGTCGTATGAATGATGGAGTAAATCTCAGTTTAACGTAATTTAAACTGCTAGTTTTGAACAAGTGATTTTGTTTTCGTACTTAACAAATATTACATTGATGAACTATATTCCATAGGTATTCTATCTTTCTATAGATATTCCTATTGAATAACATTGTTGATTGGCCATAATCGATTTTTCCTCATTGTGAAGTAGGTTGCATGTAGCCAAATATACTATATTAACAATATAAGCCACTTCCTTTTTCCACGTACGCATGTTTGGTGACCCGTGGTAGCGGTATAGACACTCAAGTAATAGACCGGACAACGTGAGTCTGGCACAGTTGATGTATCCAAAACAACTGTCATATCGTATGGGAAATGCGAGGAAATGTTCGTTTTGGATACAACATGGCGGCACGTTGTCCGGTCTATTACTAGAGTGTCTATAGTGTAGCGCTGCCAACAGAACCATCTGGTGATAAAAAATAGTAAGCAAAATATATTTTACCCTTCAATTTGGATAACTCATGCTACCGTGTATCCACACTCAAACTAATATATCATTTTTATAAGTATTGTTTGCTCAGTTTAAAAGTCAATTTTCCCATTATTGGGGATTAGGATGAATAGGGCAAAATAATGATTTTCAACCAACTATAATCATATAAAGATATATAAAGATTTACAATGCTCAAAAATCTACTTTTGTCATGTCAAGCAGTTTTTTGTCAACTTGGTTGAACAAGAAAGTTAAACATGTGCAGCTTTTGGCAAACCAGTTGAATCTCCTCACTTGCTTTTACTCATTTGCCCCATTTAAACGCCACATTACAGTTAAGTATGGTTAACGAGTTCGATGACTGAAATATAATGGTGATCAATATAAACCCCATAGAACCATGTACATATCAGCACGACAGCGTAGTTTTAGAATGCTTATCTCAGTAAAAAATGAAGGAAACGGTAAATCGCAATCACAGCGACAACTGAATTAGTGCCTTTTCCGATGCTATTGTGTAAGGGCCAAGGAATCAATTTTTCTACAAAAATCGTGAAAAACTAGCGACAAAAGAGCAGGTCAATATGTGTTTGTCCTAACCATTTGCCAACAATAAAATATTGCGAGCGTTATTGTTGCCAACTAAGATAAAAAATAGTGGTTTATTTTCATTGCGTTAATTGAGGATCATTTTCAAGCCAAAATTTTATCTATTTGCATCAATACATCTCTACTTCGTAAAATTTGAAAATCACTGTATGGTAATAAATAATAATTATTGCAAGCCGTAAATCTCGCTTTCTTGCCAACAGACGATCTTTTCCCTATCCTGCTCAAGTTGCAGCAAACCATAGTTATTTTGTCATGACATTTGCAGCTGCGCAGCTGGCAACAAGTCGAAGTTGCATCGAGTTGTTCGAAAATCGTTTTATTAGCCTTAGTTTAAAAATTTGTGATTCATATCAATTTGTCTGCTGAGTACTTTTGGAATATTACGCTAAGTAAAACGAAAGCTGAATAGCTTAGTTTGAGCGTGTGCATTTAGTAGTTTCCGCGCTTCTCACTTATGGCGCCACAAGCGCTAAAAAAAGAGTCGCCTGAAAAAAAGTGAAGTGACTTATATTGTTAATATAGTATATTTGATGTAGCATTATATATACCAAGGACTAATCGAAAAAAGTCTTTTAACTTGACGTCTGCCATGGTACAAATAAACTCTTAGGTGTTCAGGGTTCGGAAATATTATCCTGTTTTTTTGCTGAAATGAGCACAAAGAAAAGCACAAAGTTTCATTTGAATTCGTTCACGCGTAGTGTCACAATAAGACAAATCTATAACGAAGTGCAGTCATTGAGCTGTATTAGCAAGGAGAGCCTCCTGTGTTTATTGCTTGACATTGAAAATGCCAATACCAACAGTTCGAGATGCTGTAAAACGATACAATGAGCTTGGAAATTCGGAAGATCGTTCAGGAAGAGGCAAAGAGTTAATTCAAATTCCAGATAAATGGTAAAATCATTGAAAATCGACCCCAAATCAGTACGCCCTTTTCTTCAGGAGGATTTAGGATTACGTTCTTATAGATTTTCAGAGAACCCCTACCTAACTGACAGACTAAAAGGCAATTGGTACGGGAGAGCAAAGATTTTTTTTTAAGGACTTTGGTAATGGACGTCATGTTACAATTTTATTCACAGATGGAAAAATTTTCACTGCCACAATCACCAAAATGATCGCCAGCTTTTGTCGAAGGGTTCCTCTAACCGTATAAATATAAATTTTCTAATAGACACTGCGGAGCACCATACATATATTGCTAGGAACAAATGGACGTTTCAACAAAATTGGGCACCATCACATGGAGCAAAAAGGACGCTAGAACTCTGTAGAAGTGTTTTCCCGATATTCGATCGAAGATGAATGGACTTCCAAATCTCCTGACCTGAATTCAACGGATTTTTAAATATTACTATCTATGCTAGTGTATCTACATTTTCTAAAAATATATTATTATTTAATACTAGCTGAACCCGGTGTGAGCACTGCTACACTTGGAACTAAATGAATGAACATTTTATAGAAAGACTCCTTGAAAAGGGGTTCAAACTTCTATCAGAACATGCTTCTTATCCGAGAAATACACATTTTGTGTTTTAGTTACCTGAATAATTCTCATGTTCCGTAGAAATTAGTGTTTCATCTGTATGAGACCCCCCTTTCCAGAAGGGGGAAGGGCCATACAATCATTGCATTCAAAACCCCCCACAGGCCAAATTTAGTTCCATTTGCTTAATTAGTTCTCGAGTTATGTGGACATTTGTGTTTCATTTGTATGACCCCCCCCTTTAAAGGAGCAATAGGGGTTTGAACGATCATAGAAACATTCTTGCCTCCAAAAACCTCCACATATCAAATTTGATTCTATTTTCCTGATTTGCCTCTTCTACGCAAAAAAATGTATATCATTTGTATAGGAAACTCCCTTCTAGAGGGTGGAGGGGTCTTGCCTTTAAAAACCTCCACATGTCATATTTGATTTTATTTGCTTGATTAGTTCTTGAGTTATGCAGGGAGCCCTTCTCTCATTCAGAGGTGGAGTGGTCTCAAACCAGCATGGACATATTTCTGTCCTTCAAAAATCTCCCAAACTTGGTTCCGTTTGCTTGGTTATTTCTCGAGTTATGCAGAAATTTTTGTTTCATTTGAATGGGAGCCCCCTTTCCAGATGGGCAAAAGGGTCTAAAACTTGGTTCCATTTGCTTTGTTATTTCTCTGACTTTGCAGAAATGTGTGTTTTATTTGTATGAACCCTCTCTTTCAGAAGGCGGAGTGATCTCAAACTACCATATTAACATTTTTGAGTCTAATAACCTACACCTGCCAAATTTGATTCCTTTTGCATGATTAATTCTCGAGCTATAAAGAAATATGTGTTTCATTCGTATTGGAGCCCCCCTCTTTAAGAAGGCCGAGTTGTCTCATATCACCATAGAAACATTTCTTGCTTTCAAAACCCTCCAATTGCCAAATTTCTTCAGGAGGTCTGTCCAACTATTTGGCTTCGCCGACGACGTTGATATCGTAGCACGTAACTTTGAGACGATGGCGGAAACGTACATCAGACTTAAGGCTGAAGCTGGTAGGATTGCGTTGAAAACAAAAATACATGAAGGGAAGAGGCTCACGAGAAGACAATGTTAGCCTCCTAGCACGAGCTCAGATCGACGGTGATGAAATCGAGATAGTAGACGAATACGTGTATATAGGCTCATTGGTGACCGCCGATAACGACACCAGCAGAGATATAAAAAGGCGCATTATGGCTGGCAATCGTGCTTACTTTGGACTCCCAAGGACACTTTTGATTGTTATTTTTTTTGTATTCTCCCAGCGCGGAAGTAACGATCTTTGATGAAGTTAGCAGAAGCAATAATTCTCATCTTCATGCAAAGCGCTAGAGCGACAGTAATTTTATTGCTAGAACAAATAGACATGAAGAGAAAGTGTATTGATAAATCCGTATAGTAAACACTCTCTTCATGTCTATTTGTTCTAGCAATAAAATTACTGTCCGCTCCTAGTGCTTCGCATGGAGATGAGGATTTATCTGCTTCTGCTAACATCAAAAACTCCGAAGAACGCTAAGATCGAACAAAGTTCGCCGAACCACAAAGTTGACCATCTACAAGACATTAATTAGACCGGTAGTTCTCTATGGCCACGAAACATGGACATTGCTAGTGGAGGACCAACGCGCCTTAGAGTCTTTGAACGGAAGGTGCTGCGTATCATCTACGGTGGAGTGCAGATGGAAGACGGGACGTGTAGGAGGCGAATGAACCACGAATTGTATCACTTGCTGGGAATAACTCGCATCGTACGCACCTCAAAAATAAGTCGACTACGATGGGCCGGGTCGTAAGAATTTCGGACGACAGCCCAGTAAAAATGATTCTCGAAAACGAACCGCCAGGCACAAGAAGAAGAGGCGCGCAACGAGCAAGGTGGATCGATCAAGTAGAAGGCGACCTGCGGACCCTCCACAGAAAGCGAGGCTGGCGAGTGACAGCCATGGACCAAATAGATTGGAAACAACTTCTGGGTACAGCAGAGGCCACGCCGGCCTTAGGAGGGAGGGGTCACGAACAATCATAAGAAGCTTCTCGGGTCCCTAAAACCACTTCATAGAAAATTTCTCGCCGATCGGTTCAGTATTTTCCGGGTCTATAAGGCACAGACGCACAGACAGACAGACAGACAGACAGACAGACAGACAGACAGACAGACAGACAGACAGACAGACAGACAGACAGACAGACAGACAGACAGACAGACAGACAGACAGACAGACAGACAGACAGACAGACAGACAGACAGACAGACAGACAGACAGACAGACAGACAGACAGACAGACAGACAGACAGACAGACAGACAGACAGACAGACAGACAGACAGACAGACAGACAGACAGACAGACAGACAGACAGACAGACAGACAGACAGACAGACAGACAGACAGACAGACAGACAGACAGACAGACAGGACAGACAGACAGACAGACAGACAGACAGACAGACAGACAGACAGACAGACAGACAGACAGACAGACAGACAGACAGACAGACAGACAGACAGACAGACAGACAGACAGACAGACAGACAGACAGACAGACAGACAGACAGACAGACAGACAGACAGACAGACAGACAGACAGACAGACAGACAGACAGACAGACAGACAGACAGACAGACAGACAGACAGACAGACAGACAGACAGGACAGACAGACAGACAGACAGACAGACAGACAGACAGACAGACAGACAGACAGACAGACAGACAGACAGACAGACAGACAGACAGACAGACAGACAGACAGACAGACAGACAGACAGACAGACAGACAGACAGACAGACAGACAGACAGACAGACAGACAGACAGACAGACAGACAGACAGACAGACAGACAGACAGACAGACATGACAGACAGACAGACAGACAGACAGACAGACAGACAGAGACAGACAGACAGACAGACAGACAGACAGACAGACAGACAGACAGACAGACAGACAGACAGACAGACAGACAGACAGACAGACAGACAGACAGACAGACAGACAGAGACAGACAGACAGACAGACAGACAGACAGACAGACAGACAGACAGACAGACAGACAGACAGACAGACAGACAGACAGACAGACAGACAGACAGACAGACAGACAGACAGACAGAGACAGACAGACAGACAGACAGACAGACAGACAGACAGACAGACAGACAGACAGACATAGACAGACAGACAGACAGACAGACAGACAGACAGACAGACAGACAGACAGACAGACAGACAGACAGACAGACAGAAAATCATTTTTATAAATATTTAATATACGATTTATAAAGTTGTGACTCAAAAAGAGAAAATGGATAGTATTTCTTCACCCTTCACCCTAAAACATCTTTAATTTCTCAATTATGAACTATTACACTTTGTGGCTGGCCCCAACTGCATCGTTACTGTTGGTTCAAATTGGCGCAAATCGGCTCTCATGTGAAGCTTAGAAAATTGTTTGCTTCTTTTATGATTGTGAAACCATTGCCGCATTTTCAAATGGCCCTAATAGCATGCTCACTGTTTGTTTTAATTGGTTGGAAGCACCCAATAAGAGGAGTTTAAGAAATTCTTTTGTTTCCCCACTATGGTAAACCATCAGCTTCGTGACTGGCCCCAAAAACTTCTGAACAATTGGTTATTTTTTTCTTCTTGTTTTCTCAACGAAATAAACCACCATCATCACACTTTACGGGTGGCCCCAACACCATCCTTACTAATGGTTTAAATTGGTTCAAATCGACTTTTAACTTTTTCTTATTTATGCTGGTCCAACGTATTATTTGGCCCGCACCTGTGTCACGATATTTCTCCATGAAACTCGGTTGAGGGCTGCTTGTCTCCGGTTCCTCGAATGTCCCACACTTCCAAGGTCTTGCTCCACTTGGTTTAACCACCTAGCTTGCTGTGCTCTTCTGCGTCTTGTCGTTTTGCGGGGTTGTTGTCCGCCATTATTACAACATGTCCCACTCATTGTTCCCATCCAGCTATAGTGAATTTTTGGATACTGTGTTCGCCATAGAGCTGCGCCAGCTCGTGGTTCATCCTTTTGCTCCATACAGCGCCAATGATCGTCCTAAGCATGCGTCGTTCGAAAACTCCGAGTGCTTGCAGGTTCTCTGTGAGCACTGTCCACGTTTCATGCCCGTAGAGAACTCCGGTCTTATCAGCACTTTGTACATGTTACACTTTGTACAGGGGTGAAGTTTACTAGACCTCAAGGTCTTGTGGAGTCCATAGTAGGCACGACTCCCGGTAATAATGCGTCTCCAAATTTCTCTGCTGCAGTTATTATCCAACGTAACCAATGAGCCAAGGTGCACAAACTCACCCACCACCTCAAACTCATCTCCGGCGATTGTCACTGTTCTGTCTATGCGAGCTCTATCACACTCGGCTCCTCCAGACAACATATACTTTGTCTTCGACGCACTTACTTTCAATCTAACCTTTTCCGCTTCACGTTTCAGCTTGGTGTACTGATCAGCTACCACATGGAACGTTCTGCCGACAATGTCCACTACGTCAGCGAAGCAAATGAACTGGCCGAATGAATTGAAAATCGTACCCCGCATGTTAAAGTCCACACTTTACATAACAACTTCTAGCGCAATTTTGTACATGAGGCAGGAAAGACCATCGCCTTGTCGAAGTCCTTTGTGTGTTTCAAACGAGTCCTATAACGCAACCCGATATCTTCACGTATCGTAGCCTTGACCATTCTGATCAGTTTCCCGGGAAAAAGGTTCTCGTCCATAATCTTCCATAGCTTTTCACGATCAATAGTATCGTATGCTGTCTTGAAGTCGATGAGTAGGTGGTGTGTAGGGACTTGATATTCGCGACACTATTGGAGGATCTGCCGAAACGTAAAGATTTGGTCCGTTGTCGATCGACCGTTCACAAAATCGGCTTGATAACTTCCCACAAATCTGCTTGCCAACAGCAATAGACGACGGAAGGTAATCTAAAACAGCACTTAGCAGGCCTAGTTGAAAATAGTTATCGCTCGATAGTTCTCACATTCTAAATTGTTACCCTCTTTGTATATTGAGCATACAACTCCTTTTTTACACTCCTACGGTAGCTGTTCTGTATCCCAGATCTTAAGTACCAGTCGATGCAGGCAAGTCGCCAACTTATCCGGGCCCATTTTTATAAGTTCCGCTCCGATGCCATCCTTCCCAGTTGCCTTGTTATTCTTAAGCTATTTGATGCATCCTTAACTTCACTTATCGTGGAAATTGGCACGTGACCCTCGTCCACCATACCGATGAAAACATTCCTCCTGCTGTCTTGGTATTCCGTCTCTGCACCATTCAAGTGTTCATCGTTGTGCTGCTTCCACCTTTCAATCACGTCACGTGCATCCGTCAAGATAGCTCCATCT
Source organism: Aedes japonicus (assembly GCA_034211315.2). Lineage (NCBI taxonomy): Eukaryota > Metazoa > Arthropoda > Insecta > Diptera > Culicidae > Aedes > Aedes japonicus. The sequence continues at coordinate 43,531 of JASCZW010006142.1, read as the reverse complement.
TTATCCCGACACATTTCGACTCGCGGCACGAAGCCTTTACGAGATGCGTTGAGCTTCTTGTAGAATTTACGCGTATCTTGAGAACGCTAAAGCTGCTCTATTTCTTCGCACTCCAACTCCTCCAAGTGACGCTTCTTATCCCGGATGAGATGAGTTGGCTGTCTTCGTTTTTGTCTGTATAGCTCGACATTTTGACGAGTTGCTTGTCTAGAACCTGTCTTCGTTTCTGTCTGTATTGCTCCACAATTTGACGAGTTGCCTGCTGCAGCGTCAATGCCAACGCTGCATTCTTCTCATTTAGAACCGTTTGACACTCATCATCGTACCAAATGTACCGTCGATTTCTTTCCACAAACCCTGTGATGCTTTTCGCTGCATTGTTGATGGCTACTTTGACGGTACTCCAGCAGTCTTCAAGAGGGCTCTCCCTCTTCCAGCAATGCTGGTTCAAGAATTTGCACGTAATTAGTTGCGACTTCGCGTAGCTTCAGTCGCTCCAGATGATACCGTAGCGGGCGCCGGTATCGAATATTGTTCCTAAGTGGACAGTTACCAGATAGTGGTCTGAGTCGATGTTGGCGGCGCTATAGGTCCTGACGTCGATAATATCCGAGAAGAAATCGACTTTCAAGTGTAGTTTGTTTTCACAATTTTGTGAACCACTATCAACTTTGTGGGTGCCCCACATAGCTTACTGTTGGTTGAAATCGGTACTTGGAATTCAATATATTTCAATAATTTTTAAATAGTATGTGCATCTCCTTGAAACCAACTGTAGTGTCGGGTATTCGGATATTCGAAGTACGGATAACAACCACACAACCAATGGTTCTATAGATATGTGTGTATGTAAGGTCAACTGAAGTATCTCAACAAATGTTATGATTATTTTATTTTCGTCAACAGATAAAAATGTTCATCCCAATGACCCTTTAAAAAATTTAATTACATACGAGAATTAACAAAACTTAACAAAGACATATACGGAAACAACGCTTATTAACCTCACGGGATACATTAAAATCAAACACATTATAGCAGTTGTTTAAAACGTGGCACATGGATTGCACAGGTTCGTGTTTGCCGTAGTTGGTCCTTGAGTGCCGGAACACGAAGAACTGTTGTAAACGGAGATTTCGTCGTCGAGTGTTGATGGTCAAGAGATCCAGTAGAGCGGAACAATCAACATTTCCTTGAAGCAGATCACCAATGAAATACGCTTTGGCTACCATAGCTTACTTTCCAACAGTTCCAGGTTGATGAGCTTGCACCGACTTTCATAACTTGGTAATCTGCGAGGGTCTTGCCAGTGAAGATGTCGCAAAGCAAAGCGTATAAACCTTCGTTGAACAGCTTCGATCATCTGGACTGCGTTTTGGTAGAAATGGGACCAAACGACGGCACATTATTCCAAGAAAGAGAAATGGCATGGTTCATGGTTCATGATGGTTCATTTTATCGAAGGCCGCAGAGAGATCTGTGTAAACGGCGTCTACTTGATGACGGCGTTCCATTTCGCGCATAATGAACGATGTAAATACGGTTAGATTGGTCGCCGTCGAGCGCTTGGGCACAATACCGTGTTGGTCTGGAGAAATAGTCTGTGAATAGTCATTGACCAGCCTTTGGAGAACAATTAGTTCAAATAGCTTGGATACAGTGTGCTAGAGAATAACCCAACTCTACACCAACTAGTTGGAAAATAATCTGGAAACAAAGATAAATAAGAATTCAGTGTATCGTTTACCAAAACAAACCCTGCTGCCAATTTAACTCTTTTATCCAATTTTGCAGTGTTTGCTCGTGGAAGTGCAGAGGATTTCTCGGTTTGCAATAAAACCAGTATCACGCCAACACATTCCTACTCTTTCCTTGTTGGACCTGCATTCGGGCGAGGTCAACGCCGATATAGCCTTAGGTTTGGATCATCGGGGATCGTCACATTGAAGGTGTATGTTAGCTCAAACATCATCTTTTGGTTTTCTTTGAAATAGCAAACTCGGATGGTCAATCATGTCCATGCTCATGCTGTGCAATGGAACTTAAGGTCCATAAAATATATCTTCCGTAAAAAAAATCGGGTTAAAATCCAAATTCTTGCTAACTATTGCACGAGTGTAGTCCGAAAGCGAATGCTAAGAAGTTCTGTTCTTTCATCGGAAAAAGGTGAAAAGATAAAGGATAGCCTTCAACCATGAAGATTTGCTGTATAAAGGAGCAACTTCTCTTCCGTCCGTGTATCGACGAAACACTTAACTTCATCAGTTCGGAAAGCAAACGGTCCATTTTCATTAAAATGCATTACATACGTCGTTTCAGTGCTCTTTCCAAGAACGAAGGCATTGTTTGCCGTTACTCTACCATCAGTCGGTACCACTATAAGTAAGTAATAGCCAACGGTTACGATTTTACGCCTCAACGATCCCAGCAACGTTGAACTGTGCCTTGTATCATTTCTACATTGCTGGAATCCAATCTCCTGGCGGTGGCTTCATTTTGTTTTGTTTCTGACTTATTTTTCTTCTTCCTCCCGATCGGTTTATTAGCCATCACCCCGAGATATGGGTTTCCCGAATGGCTAGACGTAACCAGTGGCGAATGTAACAATTCTCGTCGGAGTGATTGAGTTTACGGGCATGGTTAGGAGCCATTATACTGGGTAACACAATTGCCTAGACTTTCTTGGTTATGTGCTCCTTCTAGAATCGACAATTTGCCACAATCTAATCAACCCTGACAGATCTTTCCCACTCTTTCTCGGATGTCGGAAATGGTTTGTCGAAGAAAGCAAAGTTATAACCTACGTCCGTGTGTTCACCTAGGTTTAATTACCACTTTTCCATTCGATTTGCAAACAATGAATGCATGTGTGTAAAGATATACTGTAGAGACGGATGGAGTCCTTAATGAGTTTTCCCGCATGGCACGTTCATTTGAGATGTTTGTTTTCCTTTCATTCGAACTACGTATGTGCATTGAATGGGCAAAGAAGTATACAGGTTGGGAGGGTTTTTTTACGTTCGTGAAAAATGGAAAACATGTTCTTCTCGGAGCGATATTTCTTTGGTCGTTCATTGCTTACAACCTCGAATTTTGTAAAATAAATATATATACCTACATGCAGCAAAACTTATAAGAAATAAGCTTTATTCCTTGATTGATTTGAAATGAAAAAATGTAGGTGATCAAAATATAGGCAATTTATTGCACTTTCTATTGAAAATTACAGCAAAACAAAAGCTTATGTTGATTAGGTGTAACTACGAACTTAAAATATTTCACATTATAATTAGGAAACATTGTTGGTCAACCTAATTGAGTTCATCTTCTGTTTGAAGTTCACCCATAATATTTCAATAGAGCGCAGCTGGGGAACGTTGGGAACAGTGACGGTCTTCCGTTTAACGTTTATTCTCAGACGGCAAAAGGGTATATGCATCATAAGATTGGATAAATTTTCATTAACAAATTGAAAAATGCTCCCTAAAATTGCTCGTTAAATTCAACAAAATATAACCATAAAGTATATGAAATGTTCCATAGACATGTGAAAACAGCTCCATAGAATAATGAAAATTTAGCATTGGAAACCCGGATATGTTAATTAATGATAGATGCAATGCTAAATATATCATGTATAATCTGACAATGGTTTACTTGAAAAGTAACCTTAGGCATTATTAGTGTACCATACGGATGATGAAAAGTACCTTGATCTTGTATGGTACATTAATTAAAGCTTAATGTTACTTTTCAACTGAATCACTGTCAGATTGTACATAATATATTTAGCATTGTATCTATCATTAATGAACATATTCGGGTTTTCAATGCTCAATTACAAACCATCGAGCGTAGTTGCTTGACCACTTTCAACTAATGATGCTATATTTTTTTTTTCTTTACCACACAGGGTTGCTACGATTAGCAATACAAGGATGGACTCACTACCAGAATAATAGCACGATAGATCGCCAAAACTAGTAAATTTTTGATGTTGGATAAAATCCTTCTGCAACAATTGAGGGTAAAAATTGGAAAATCTGAAATTGGAAGCGTCACGAAAATGGTCAGCTTTTGAACGTTGATTACTCATTCCCAGTCTTGATAAAAGTCATACTCAATAGCGTTCAATAAGTTCAATAGCGTGGATTTTCAGGCAACATAACATTGACTACCTATAATTTCCATTCGAAAATCAAATGATAACTTGTGACAGCAAACGTATCTAGAAGAATGAACGTTTGATTTTCAAGATGCTTTGATATTCATTTATGTAAAAAAATCAGTTTCAATATGAATTTCAAAATGCCAGAAATAAAATTCAATAAACCACCATGAATATCAATTACCGGTCGAGATTGGAAAATATTCAAGGGCAGCCCAGTCCAGGGTATTCTCGCTCAACATTACTAGCATCGAAATTCATGCTTACCGACTGATAATCAAAACAACAATGACAGCAGAATTTTGACCCGCACTAAGAGCTGATTTCATTCATTGCAGCAAACAAAATTCAGTTGGCATAGAAGTGACAGCGGTAACCATGAAAACCGGTAAAGTAAACATCATCATTATACTGGGATAAAGTCATTGTCACTCCTCATGGATATTTTATGAAAATCCAAGGCACTGCTCATACCTTCCTGGTGAAAATTTCTCGTTGAGCTTGTAAATCGATTAATTGGAAATTTTTCTACACTCAATTAACATTAATCTTGAAAGTAAACTTTTGAAAAGAACATATATATATATATATATAATATAATATAATATATATATATATATATATATATATATATATATATATATATATATATGTATATATATATATATATATATATATATATATATATATATATATATATATATATATATATATATATATATATATATATATAAGAGAGGTCAGCTTATACGATTTATTGCCAGGAAGCGAATGACAAGGCAGTCGTTTGTGTAGCAACTAAAGTGAAATAATCTGCTTCCAAAGAAGACCGATAAGACTTAAATTTGATCACTAACATTGACATGGTCGTAAAACGTCAAGTTTTTGAAACCCGTCTGCATCGTTTCTGTGTTAGTCTGTTGTTCTTATTCACATACCAAATACCGCATACCTTGGTCACAATAGGTATCGTTTTTCATACACTTCAAGGTAGCGTACAATATGCGTTATCATTGTCAAGAGTCCGTACCAAAACGCAAAATCCTACAAAAGTACAAATATTTCAACCATTTTTTTCTAAATCATTTCTCTTTACAGATTCCACTACGAAACGTCATCGTGGAGAACAATTTTTCTCATTTAGATAACTAGAGATTGTAAAAAGATTATCCACCCCAACCGACAAATCGCAATTTTCCTGTTTTGCGGTTGAAAAGTGAGCTGCTTATTTGAATGTTGTTATATGATTTATATGCTTATCATTTTGCCAGCGCATTAAACTATAGAAAAAAATTCACCAAAAAAATGTATCCATCTGAACATAGTTAATAATTTTTAGAGTGTATTACGCGGTAGCTGTCACTTTATCGAAGGTTAACAAAGTGGCTAAAATATTTACCTGCACTTAGTAATTCAGAAAGCACCAAATAAAAAAAGTGCCACTCAATTATTAAGGCCTGTGCCAACAGATAATGTGTGATCAGCATTAAAAATTCGGAATGAGCAATAAAGATGAGAAAGATCTGGATTGTGATCAGTAATCTGTCAAATAAAGCAACAGCTATTAGTATATGTGCAATTAAATATGGCAGTATTTCCGCCAACCATGTAATTTGAGCACTAAACTACTGACATATGTCTTTTAATTTTGTTGATTTTCCATAAAAACAGTAAAATGAGCAATGGATAAATAAATATCCATTGCTCATTTTACTGTTTTTATGGGAAAATCTAACAAAATTAAAAGACATATGCGAATAGTTTAGTGCTCAAATTACATAATTTGGCGGAAATACTGCCATATTTAATTGCACATATACTAATAGCTGTTGCTTTATTTGACAGATTTACCGGTCACAATTAGATTATCCGAAGATCTTTTCTCATCTTTTATTGCTCATTCCTAATTTTTTAATGCTGATCACACATTATTTGTTGGTACAGGCCTTAATAATTTAATGGCACTTTTTTCATTTTTTATTGCTCAAATCTCTTTTTAATTGATGATTAATTATGCTGCCGTTAACAAAGCAAACAGCGCCCATTCCGTCGTTAGATGCTTTTGTATATCGAAGTTTAAGTTATTTCGCAAATCGAAAATGGGTTTTCAATTTATGTGACACCTCAGACACTGCAACATCAGCTTCATGACATTGGTCTTAAGGGCAGAGTGACACTTAAAAAGCCATGGTTATCCACGAATAAAAAAACGCATACTCAAATTATTATGTTTTGTGTTCTCCCTGCGTAAAGTAACGATTATGATGTAGAAGGAGATGTTCGCTCATCACCATGAGGCACCAAGAGTGCACGGTCAGCCGTTTTAACTCAGTTTTGAGTCGTTTTTGACTCACTTTCGTCAAAAGTATAATAACCAAAAATTTAGTAAAAGTAACTGGGATTGACATGTCGACAAATCAAAAACATCCATGTGATTAGAGTCAATGTTTTTGATTGTCGTCTTATCAACTTGTCTTGTAACTCAAAACTGAGTTAAAACGGCTGGCCGTGTGGGCAGTAATGTTTACTAGATATGAAGAGAAAGTAATGAACGTTCCGTCGGTGTACGGTTGGTTGGAAATACAATAGAATTATTGAAAATTGAGCGAAAGGACATGGGTAAAGTAGTTCTCGACTTTTGTGTGTGTATATTCGCAACGATAACTAGGCTTATTTTTACTTCGCTATCAAATCATATTTTTACCCGTGTTAAATTAGTTTTTCTGTGACGTATTCAGTGTCATTTAATTAATTATTGTATCGTTCATTGCAGAATACAGTTTTTTTTCGTCCTGTGAATAATCGCGTAAAAAAATCTATTTTTAATTTATTGTACTGTGTCATTTACTGCTTAATCGCATCTCCGTCACTTCCCAACCCATTAACTGCTGACGAACAACAAACCCATTATCGCACACATCGAGCTAAACTCGTCCTGTTGTGATGTTTCTTATGCTATTGCTGTGTTGCATTCTCAAAGGCGGTTTCCAGAAACAACAATTTCCGAGTACTTTTTCAAATGGACTTAAGAAACATTTGGACGAAAATGAGAAAATTAGCATTGACGTATCTGTGTGAAATATGCCAATTTGACGTAACATTTCGTCGTATCAACATTGTCATTCGCAGAATGACGTATCATTTTAACGCAAGTAACATGCTTACTAAACTTACCAAAATAACATATTATCTTTTTCTATTGCAGACCGTTGTAAGAAACATTTATCTAAATGAAACTTGAATTTTCACACCTAGTGTAATTTTTAAGCACAGTGATGTAATATCGTTTACCAATGTGTCATTCGGTGGAATTTAATTGGGATAAACATGTCTGGTTTTCAAACAGCTATAAAAATCAATTCAATTTTGAATTTCCTTTTGTTCCTATTTAAAAACCAGACAGGTTTATCCCAATCAAATTCCACTTTTGAATTTATTTTTATTCCTTTTTAAATCACTGTGCTTAAAAATTACATTAGGAGTGAACATTCAAGTTTCATTTAGATTAATGTTTCTTACAACGATCTGCAATAGAAAAAGATAATACGTCATTTTGATATGTCACTATGATAGATGGCATGTTACTTGCGTCAAAATGATACGACCTTCTGCTCATGACATTGTTGATAAGTCGAAATGTTACGTCAAGTTGTCATATTTCACACAGATACATCGAAATTATCAAAATGACGTATTAGTTTTTTTCTGCAACAAAACAATGTAAAATTATCTTTGCTAAAAAAATCAATTTTTATTAAACAAAATCTAAATTTTTAACTTTGTGGTACAAAGATTTTCACGTACGCATCGTTAAGAGTCATTTAAACGATATAACAATGATTCGCAAGTTACTTTTCAACACAGAGGTGCCGTATGTACACATCTGTCCAAAAGCGCAAAATTGATTTAACACAACCTTGTAAAAAGCTAGCAAAAACTTTCCAGAGATCAATCCATCAGAAAGTCCAACAGTCATGCAAGAGGCCCATTAGCATGACTTAATTAACATTTACCACGATGTTATTCACGGTGACTTGAGCTCCTTGAAAAGCACCGAGAATTGATATCATACCAGTAAAAGTCTAAAAGTGTCTAGGCCTGAACGCACGTTTCCATCACTTGCAGGCGCGTTGATGTCGAGCTAACTCGATCACCATTTTCGGTACGCGTTTGATGCGATAAACGACACAGGAAGCCGTAACGTCACGAAACACAGACGACGTCGCAGACTGAATCATTGTCACAGGACTATCTGCATAGAATGGAACATTTACCACGGAGAACAGATCCAGGCCTCAAACATTTTCCACTACTGCGTTAACTTGCAGCAAACCATTGAAATAATGTTACCTAGTCTGTCTACTCAAACTAACTGACAGGCCATCAAATCCAAGGCGGCGCCATCAATCATGATTCACCAAAACTGAAAGGAGCTGAAATTTGTAACAGCAGATTACAGTATATTCTGCGGCACTCCAGGATTATTGTCTGCATGTAAACACACCCGAACTAACTTCAAATCTTCACGACACTCTGTCAATACCTTATTCCATTTCCAGTTTTTAGTCATTTTGCCTTCTAACAACGTAACGAGAATCGTTCTAGATCTCGTTTCAGAGTGGCCAAGAGAATTTCTCTGTCTTTCAGTTTGTTCTAGTTAAAGGATGTCTCACCATCCTTCAATTTGTTACGTCGAGGACGTTGTAGCCTGACTTCCGTTACTGTGTCATATGACTTCCGTAGAGCTTCAATCCACAGTATTGGTGATGTTTTATCTAGTTTGATTGAGAGAGCATTCTGATTCATCGTTACCACCCTTTTTCCATGTCTTACGGCGTCATTGACAGTCACGCCTGACAGCCCAGACTGACTCGTCCAAAACGGATTGTGCGCTGCTCTGCCATTCATGAGTTCATCATACTACGCAGCAAACGCCACTATAGCAGACTCAATCATTTATATAAGAAAACATATTTCAAAGTTGTCTGAGGTGCTAACGGCGTTCAAATTCATCCGAAATCTTGAGCCATAACGCAAGGAGTATTTCATCCATTACGTTCTAGCACGCGAAATTGGCAAGGAAATTTATGATTCGTTCGGCAAATTTGCCAGTGTTTCCAGAAGACGAGAGCACCACATTTGTCTTCATTACTGCCGGCAATTTTCTCTGGCTTCAATCAAACATCAGCCCAGTTGATGTGGATTCAGATCATCTGGACCAGACATATCTGTACCTGCTTAGCTCCGATTTGGTCCCGTCATCTTCTGAAACAGAACATTGCTTTCGTCTTCTGTATTCATTCTCGTCAGATATTCCAGATGTCTCTTCTACATGGCATATTTCCCATTGCTTGAATGGCGATATATTCGGCATATAAAAGGAAGGCGGGATCAACTACGAGGAATCATATCGTTGCGCGTTGCATCGAAGCTTTGAACTGTCGTTACATTACACATTGCAGCAGTTGTTAAGGACGACAGCTAATGGATTTGACATGTCTATCAACCAGGATGGTATGACTCGATTACATTGATTTAACGGCAGCTTCTTGACGTTGAACATGATATCGCGACGCTGTCTGACAGACTATTGGCGGCACTAAGATGGTTCGACTCAGGCTTTAATTGATAGTTGTCTTGGGTGACATCTGCTCGCGAGTGTTACGCTGATTACAGCAGGGCAGTTATCTGGGGACCGTTGATACTTATAGCTTCAACGACGCAGCCACTACGTTATCGGATATTCGCCCGTTTGCCGATATGTGAATTATCAGTTAATTAGTATTGCCGCTGGCGATTTAAATCGGCTGTTGTCAACCTGGCCAAGGCTGGCGATAACTCACTTCAGAAACAACTAATTCCACTAACTACCCGGTACAGCAGCAAGGTTGTTATCTAGTACCAGTTGATTCGAAACTGACGCATACGCAACATTTATCGGCGTTGTTGACAAAGCCAGTGACATCATACGCGAAGAACCAGCGACATGCCTGCCTAAATCGCTCCATTATCTTCTTCGTTCGTTCGATTCGCTTATTGTTCAGCGGTCTGAGCCCAGCATGATAATGATCGAATCTACCCAATGCCAGGCCCGCACTTCGTACCAGCGCTGTCTTCCTACGAGTCGGTACAAGCTATCATGGATTTCGCGGGTCCAGGAGAGGTATGCAGAGCTTAATTGCCGCAGATGTTCTACAAGGAAGGATGCGGAGTACTCTTCAACAAATTATCAACGTTCAACCAGGCCATCGCATCACACCCATTCGTAAGCTCTCCAATTAACTGGGTTGAATATTCACGGATTGCAGCGAACCTTTCATATCTACGAGGGAACGCATCAATGGAGATTTCTTCATTGCCTTTAGAACAATTGACACACGAAGTTAAGATATGTATAGTTTAATTATCTTATTTGATTTATTTTGTTTGACGAAGCCAGAGGTTATAATCGTTTCTATTGTATTTTGTTTGTTTTTAACATTAGACCTAAACTTGGTCTGTTGATGTCTACTTCAAATACACACACAAGGGCTATTTTTTATGCGTTTTTCTAATAGTTCGATTACTATACCCTAGTTTTTTCAGAGTGAGAAAAAAATGTTAGCAAAATGACATGCTGTTAAAATTGATAAATCATATAAAAAAACATTCATACACAGACAGCAACATGTAATTTTCATTCAATTAACACATAGCGAACGCTAGACGGGCAAAAAATAATGATACCATGTAAATTTGGGTCATTTTACCTGAAAATACCCTGCTGCGGGCGAAAGCATTGCCGACGGAAGGGGTAGATAAATTTCTTCACAATGTATATTAATATTATAGCAGTGAAAATCTGAAACATCGGCAACATCGACCTCGGCCACAAGATGTTGCCTTGAGATATTCGTCACTTTGCCTGCCATTGCCTGAATATCAGAAAACTTGATGAATACGCTTTACAAGCAGTACAAAACGGCCTTAAAGGACCAACCATCACGACAAAACATGTTAGTTTACCAAAAACAATCGAAATGTTCGAATCGACTATACTATATTACATATCACGATTGCTCCAGGGCGATTGCCTATATTAGCACAAAGACACTGAAGAAACGGCACATGTACCTGTTACGCGCAGGCGTCAAGACAGAGCTACGTAGTTAGAATCGAATGAAACTACTAACTTCACCTTCTGTCACAGGCATCTCCATTAACAGCCACACTCTCCAGCATGAATGTGTGTTTGAGTTGAAAATAATCATCTGACTTCAAATCCCAGATCTATTAACACAAATAATTGTTATCACATTGAAAAGGTTTTGATGACAAGGTATATTAATTGCCAAATACAAACATGTCTTCAAAACAAGAGCACAATTGCACTTTCAGCGGTTGAATTAATTGCTCAGAAGCAGATTAGATAAATACATGTTTCGATGTACGACATTGAATCAAACATACGGTCTTATCATCGGCAGAGTCATCCTGATTTTATCATAAGCCTGAACGAGCCTGCTTGTTATAATACCAGTTCCCTTTACCTTGTTAATTATATGAACTGAGCTAATGACTGGGGCTATCTCATCACGAAACAGCTACCTGTTACGTTTCCAGTCATACCTGAAAGCTAATGGGCTATGAACATTGCAATATAAATATCTAAGCATTTGCTGCAGCACCCGCTTCCATCAACGGTGCGCGTCATTCTGTCACCGTTGCCATTCACACCGGCCTCCACAGGGCATGCTGCAGATTGCGTAGCATGAGCGGCGGTTCATGATTACGCGCAGCGGTCGATGGAGCGAAATTTCGACCGGTATTAATGTTGGTAACAACGGAACCGTCGTGTGTAGCTGCGTGGTTGGTGATCCGTTCACTACATCACAGCCAGCGCTATTCCCGAAGCAGAGGCGTGAAGCTGTTACTACCCGCGAAAAGGTCGCGCGAAGATGCTCGAGCGTCACGGACGCTGGCCGGCTGAGTTGTGCAAGCACCTGTTCAATACGGTGAAGAGCTGCGTGACGCAGCAAACAAAAACTGAGACGTTTGTGGAAACACCTATCTGGAAATGCCAGAGGAAAGCCAGAAATCTTGGGGCCAGAATGCACAAAACGGCCCATAACACATGAGGTTCCAGACACCCGTCTTGGGCCGCACACTGACTCGATGGTCAAAATGAATTGATACGCATCGATTATGGAGTCAGCGCGGTTCTTCCGTGGGGGCTCTGAGGAAAGAGCGATTTGGCAGGCAGAACTCCACTTCCGCTGTCCTGTCTGTCAGCCAGCGATATCGACGCCAGATCGTACGAAGAAGCCTAACAGAGCTGCGGGTTGATGCTGTTGCTGTTGTTGCCGCTTCGTTTGTTTCGTTCGATTTCAGATATATGGCTCAACAAAGCCAAGATGGACACTCAGCGTTAACTTGTTGATGAGCAGGTCACTTGTTATACGCCGGTTTTGGTCGTTTGGAATGGCTAATTTGGGATGATGCTCTACTAGGAATCATGGCATTATAGCGTTCAATTACGAGGCTGATAATAGCTTCATGGGAGTTCCGGAATTATGAAAGTCGAGGTTTGCCGCGATCTATACCCATGGAGGTATTAATGTTCCCAGAACTGATAGATTGATCATTATAACGGCAGATAATATAGATAAAACATTTCATACGATTTAGCAAATCACTACTTAAAGACTTGTCGTTGGCAACAGCTCGGCATTTGTAGAGATTCTATCACCATGGCCCCATTCTGATGCAAGCCATTCTAGCGATTACAGAATCTGTGGACACGACGACATCGATTCAGAAGCGCATCGAGCTACGGCACGAAAATATTCTTCCAACTATTCAGAGCGATGGCGTGCCAGAAAGCACGACTTCGAAAATCGATACAAATTCATCTGCTACGGATACATTTTCATTGTCACACCAAAGTATTGTTGTCATATGTCCTTAGCTCCAGCCAAGGGTATGTAAGATGCCAGCAGAGGCAGATCCGGGATGGAATCATCTTCTACCTCATGCTTCACGGGTCAAGAGATTTATAGACCGCCAGCCAGGGTCTGCACAAGACAAATTAGGATTTGGACATCACGCAACTGTCTGTACTCAGTAGCGTGGCAAAATTACTGAAATTTAACTGAACGTATCTCACAGTTGCGTCAATTGCGTAATGAGCTCAGAAATCGGTCGAGCGATTCGCGACGCAATTTCACGAAGAAATAGCGCCAACACCCAAGAATTACTCGAGGTACCCAACGCTTCATCGAGGATCAACCGCACCATGATCAAAACGCTTCCATGACTGTAAAGATACACCAAAGGAAAAAATGCCATGGCAAACACGGCACATCGTGGAGAAGGCCAGAGCGGTAATTGAACCATCTAGCTGCCATCCCAACATTTCGATCAGGAATGCCAGAAAAGGCGAAAGTGCTCCTATGCAGAAAACAATGAAATGCCCTGGATTACATGTGCACATGTTCAGAGTTGCTATCGAATGGAGCTACGAATCAGCCTTCGGTAACTGCTAAGTCAGTATTAGGAGTGACTCATTGCGGATGGACGATGAGGTTGTTACGACACCAAACAGCCAGATTGGTGAACGACATCGCCAATTCTGTTACTGTTCCGAAAGTGCATACAGAAACTGTCGAGGGGTTCACTGTTCACTTGTTCATAAAGGATCTGCGGATGGCAAAGGACGCTCCTTCATCATCTGGGACCGTCAACGGATCAAACGATAAAGGACGAATGCCCCATTCCGCTCTGAGATTACGAGGTTCGATTCACTACTCTAATGGATTTGGCATCTTGTAACACGCCTCACTGTCTTAGACTGGCAATAAAGATATCACGTAGCCTTTGCAACAAAAGAAGTCAACCTCCAACATACTGAACTCACCCAACTGAAAATGCTGCTAACATGATAGCAGCTCAAAACTAAAATCGATGGAAAATGAACTTGAATCCGTGCCAGGCTGTAATTTGGCAGCAGCGTCGGTCCATCACGTTCAAAATCGAGAAAGGTCAAGGCAAGGGCATCTGGGGAGAAGAGGTTCAATAACCACGATGTCAAAATCCCAACCACGAGAGTACTTCATTTCCAGAAAGCCTGAAAAGAATCGAGCTCATGAGTTCTGTGCGTCCACTCAGAATCATATCTTTGGGCCAGGTAAAGGGAGCCAAGCGTTGCCTGACTCAGCTGCATCGAACGTTCGTCCACTGCTATGCGAGGCTCATGTTCATTCAGGCTAGGTCGAGTTGAAATACTTTGTTAGAACAATTGCCCTAAGGAAAATGATTCAGCTGTCGCATTATTCAAAGAGAAGTCGATAAAAGAAGTGATGGTCCGAAGAACAATTATCCCACACAGAAAGTAAATATCCAGCTGATCTGTTTCCATGTATCTCTGCCTAAATACGTATTGTCACAGGACGTAGTCAAATCAATGGAATGGCAGCGAAAATAATATCTTCATAAGTAACAATACTGTTTAATGGTTGAAATCATAATGGGTGTACACATCATTCCTACTTACCATACAGAATGGGTCAGGTGCACAACGATAATTTCTCAACGGCAAATTGTGTCGCAGAAATTTACTCATTCCTTTAATACTCATGAGCTGCCTTAGACAGACCACTGATCGACATATTCCCAGCTCATGTCTTCATTAATTCAAAACGAACCAGCATCCCTGATAACCGAAAAAATACTTAGGCCCTATCATCGATCATCACGTTGAAAGACAGATATCTAAATAACTGGCGGTGACCCATCGTCGTCATCGTAAAATCCCTGTGTAAAGGACAGTCATTCATCAGTTAATTTGCAGAATGCCGGCGGTTTGTTCATACTGCGGAGCGTTCGACAGAGGCTCTTCATGTCCGTCTGAGGCTGATCCAGCATTTCAATTATCTGAGAAAGTTCCATTTCCGGCAGGGAAGCGACGACAGAGAATGTCAGGTAAGCTGTTCGGTCCGAAGAATCTAGAGGAGTCCACAAACGGTGCAAAGCCATGTCAAGAGGGCAGAATGAACATAAAATCGAGCAAACATTGTTATATGCGGTAAAGAGCGTTACATAGCAATCACCAGAACGAAGCGGCGTTGCCGCAGAACATCTTTCGGCGAAGATACGCCGCGACGAATGGGCGATCATATCTACCAAGACGACAAGACTAGCAGCATCGGGTACTTCACTGGGAGACATACGCCGACGTCAGTCTCGACTCCAGTTTGCGTCGACGACGCTGAATCTGCGCCGCCAGTTCAGCCTTCGGAATTGCGGCGAACCGGGAGATATGCAGTGCCTGCCCGTCAGCCTTCATCAGCTAGGGTCGATTGCGCGGAAGACGGGTCTTGTCGAACGAGCCCATGCCAAAGAGGATCATCGGCGGAAGTATTCAGATCGCCAAAGATTAAACGAAACAGTCAACGGCGAGTCAAAAAAAGGGAGGATCAAATCAGCCAGTCCTAAAAACAAAACAAAAGAAAACAAAGAGTCGCGTGGACAACGTTACTACGAAACCTGAGCAGAACGGAAGCTGAGAAATGCGGTCACAATGGACAGGATCGTTAGCGTTTAGCTGAAATTGCAATACATTTCAGTGCTCACACCCGAAAATCACACCAAGATACCACGAATCCTGATCTTCCATCATGGATGGCGAGACTTGTCAAGGCGGACTACCAGCTGTTCTGCACCGCCAGTTCCGAGAGTGATATAAACCAGTGCCTTGCCATGATCTGGCTAGCAGTCTGCTCATGCAGCAACGTAACGCGCCGTCTGTGACTACCGACTGTAACGGAGAATCTAATTGCTGAGCGCCTATAGAGCTGTCTGGTTTCTCCAGCGTTTATTCAAGGATGCACCTGATTGCCACTCCACCATCTATGGGACTTCGCATTACGATTTTATGAGCTTCAAACTGTAAATAAAATACATTGAGACGTATTTCCGATGTTTATAACCGCTTTGCAGAGACATTCTCTCGAACACATAACTTTGATATGGTAGAGACGAAACTCGATCATCACTACGTGTCCAAACAAACATTTCCTGAATTCCAGACACTTCGTCCGAAGCTCGAAATGGCATTCTCTGGAATCAACAACCCGGAGCCGCCGTTCGAGCATCATATCTGTCGTCCATCTTGATACAAATTGGCGTAAACTCCATACACGATTTCGGCGGCGAAATTCGTTTGCCATCACAGCCAGACGTCTACATTGTACGCTTCAGTTCTGACCGCTCACTTTGCAATGCAAGGATTCTGACTTTAACTCATGAGCCACATTTCACACAGAAAGCATCGGGATCTTCCTCAATAATGTCTACCATCAAGAAGGTCGTCGGGAAGCAGATTTATCGATCTTTGTTCCACTTCCAACCTTCTAATACACAGCCGAGCGCCGATCAAGTCGGTCTGCAAACTAGTTTCATGGCAAGATCAGCGCATGGATTTTGCTGCCGTCTCGCAGCAAAATACGCCTGCGAAGCTCCACTCTGGATTCGGACGAGTGCATCTGCCACAGCAACAACACCAACGGCAACAGCATAGCTCGGTAACAGCTCTAGAATAGCTGAGGTTCACCGGCACCGAACCGCAAAAAATGACTGATTTGACAGCGAAAGCAAGCAGTTAGTACAGCCAGCAGAAACGAAAAATCAGGCAAA
This sequence comes from Aedes japonicus, assembly GCA_034211315.2. NCBI lineage: Eukaryota > Metazoa > Arthropoda > Insecta > Diptera > Culicidae > Aedes > Aedes japonicus. Next base: position 26,691 of record JASCZW010006142.1, on the reverse strand, counting down.
AATACTGCACCATCAGCCCGAGAGCGAATCGACATGGAGTCTTCATAAGGGGCCAATCGTTCCAAACGTAAACAATGGCTTCTTCCGCAAATTTCTCGAGAATGCTAAATTAATCATAGCTGGATTACCACGATGATTGTACAAAAGAGGAGTTTCCCTTTAAAACAGAATCGTAGGATTACTTTAGCGTGTTTGCATTTTCAAGAAATTTGCAGGAAGAGGCCATTGTTTACGTTTGCGACATTGGTCCTTCCAACTCCATGCCAGAATGCGGGACGGAAACAGGCACAGAAAACAAACAAAAATCTTCTATTCTTCAGAAAAAGAGTCAATTGGGAGAACAACTGTACCGTGCTAACGGTATAGCAAATTCTAGAGAAGTTGTACAGCTCGGGCAAAGGCTTCTACCACAAGCCGGTACGGGCATAGACTTGAAGGTTACCTTCTGATGAAAATTTCGTGAGTGATAAGTGTGGAGGTGATCAAAAGTTGAAGCAGTACTTTGACGAGCACTTGAATTGCAACTTAACAGCAAATGAAAGTGGCACGGTCTTAATCTAGGAATACGCCCAGAAAAAGACAAGATTCCGACCGCAATACTCTAGAAATTAGCAGGAAATTCTTCGATTAAAACAATAATGCTGCTAGTTTCGAACCAACTCCCAAGCGAGCTATTAGTAAATACGGTGGTGAAGCACTGGCAAGGGCACAGCACTGGGCATTACCAATATTAGGAGTAAGCGTCTTTACCGAAGGATTGGGTGGATAATACCGTGTGTCCCATATATAGAAAGGTTGGACAAGCTGGATCAAAGCTGCAACTTTTGTGCAAAACACGCTTACTGAGCGATGTCTATGATTTGCTTTCCCAAATTCTGCAAATCTGTCACCGATTGCAAAGGAGTTCAGCTATGAGGCAGTGCATTCAAGGGTGCTTGCGCTTATACGGACCGAATTTTCGCGAAAAAATCGATGGAGACCAGCTATGACAGATTGCGCACGAATATGGCATCTCCAGAAAAATTGACGCGGTTAGTCAAGGCAATGATGGATGGAGTCTGTGGCGTCCGAGTCTGCCTCGAATCTCAGAAATGGTTGGTGACAAGGTGCTGGACAGTCGTGTTTGATATTTAACATGGTTGCGGGGAGGGCATAAAGGGTGTTTCGATCAAAATTGGGTCGACCTCAAACTTGATGCATTTCTTCCAATCGTGCATTAAACAAATTTGTACACCCCTCATTTTGAAGATGTGTGCGGGTGGCGTCATGCCTTCTATTTTGATTTCGAGATTAGCACTTCAGTTATCAAACTATCTTCTAATTCTAACTAATTCATCAATATTTTGCACATGCACGGTGAAAATCCGAGCTGCTCTCACGCCAAGTTGGTGAAATTGTTGAATGTGGCAAAATCAACTGTTACTTCAACCGTGAACAGAGCTAAAAAACGAGCTGTACCAGTCGACTTACTTAGAAAGAGGTGGACTCCAATTCGCGACGATAAACAAAACGCGTCGGCCAAAGCACGATCGCGGGAAGTTGTGCACCGACGATGCTGACGAAGCTTGATTGCGTGGTACAGGACGATCATACATACGTCAAGGTAGACTTTAAACAGCTTCCTGACAGGAATTTTATACGGCACTCGCTCAGATAAATTTCCTGGTTGACGGTTCTGGTCGCAATGTAAACGTTGCTCTTCAAGTCACAGGTACAGATTCCCCGTCCGGTTGCCGTATAAAATTCCTGTCCAGGAAGCTGTTTAAAGTCTACCTTGACGTATGTATGATCGTCCTGTACCACGCAATCAAACTTCGTCAGCATCGTCGTGCACAACTTCCGCGATCGTGCTTTGGCCGACGCGTTTTGTTTATCGTCGCGAATTGAGTCACCTCTTTCTAGTAAGTCGACAGTACAGCTCGTTTTTAGCTCTATTCACGGTTGAAGTAACAGTTGATTTTGCCACATTCAACAATTTCACCAACTTGGCGTAGAGCAGCTCAGTTTTCACCGTGCATGTGCAAAATATTGATGAATTAGTTAGAATTAGAAGATAGTTTGATAACTGAAGTGCTAATCTCAAAATCAAAATAGAGGCATGACGCCACCCGCACACATCTTCAAAATGAGGGGTGTACAAATTTGTTTAATGCACGATGGAAGAAATGCATCAAGTTTAGGTCGACCCAATTTTGATCGAAACACCCTTTATACCCTCCTATGCAATGTTAAATATCAAACACGACTGTCCAGCACCTTGTCATAACCATTTCTGAGATTCGAACAGACTCGGACGCCACAGACTCCATCCATCATTGCCTTGACTAACCGCGTCAATTTTTCTGGAATGCCATATTCGTGCATAATCTGTCATAGCTGGTCTCCATCGATTTTTTCGCGAAAATTCGGTCCGTATAAGCGCAAGCACCCATGAATGCACTGCCTCATGAACTCCTTTGCAATCGGTGACAGATTTGCAGAATTTGGGAAAGCAAATCATAGACATCGCTCAGTAGCGTGTTTGCACAAAAGTTGCAGCAGTCCAGCTTGTCAACCTTTCTATATATGGGACACACGGTATTATCCACCCAATCCTTCGGTAAAGACGCTTACTCCCTAATATTGGTAATGCCCAGTGCTGTGCCCTTGCCAGTGCTTCACCACCGTATTTTAATAGCTCGCTTGGGAGTTGGTCGAAACTAGCAGCATTATTGTTTTAATCGAAGAATTTCCTGCTAATTTCCTAGAGTATTGCGGTCGGAATCTTGTCTTTTTCTGGGCGTATTCCTAGATTAAGACCGTGCCACTTTCATTTGCTGTTAAATTGCAATTCAAGTGCTCGTCAAAGTACTGCTTCAACTTTTAGATCACCTCACACTTATCACTCACAAATTTTCATCAGAAGGTAACCTTCCAAGTCTATGCCCGTACCGGCTTGTGGTAAGAAGCCTTTGCCCGAGCTGTACAACTTCTCTAGAATTTGCCTATACCGTTAGCACGGTACAGTTGTTCTCCCAATTGACTCTTTTTCCTGAAGAATAGAATTTTGTTTGTTCTGTGCCTGTACCGTTCCACATTCTGACATGGAGTTGGAAGGACCAATGTCGCAAACGTAAACAATGGCCTCTTCCGCAAATTTCTTGAAAATGCAAACACGCTAAAGTAATCCTACAATTCTGTTTTAAAGGGAAACTCCTCTTTTGTACAATCATCGTGGTAATCCAATATGATTAATTTAGCATTCTCGAGAAATTTGCGGAAGAAGCCATTGTTTACGTTTGGAACATTGGCCCTTATGAAAACTCCATGTCGATTCGCTCTCGAACGATGTTGCAGTATTTTTGCCTGATTTTCATTCTTCTACTGTACTAACTGCTTGCTTTCGCTGTCAAATCAGTCATTTTTTACGGTTCGGTGCAGGCGAACCTCCAGCTATTTTCAAGAGCTGTGCCAAACTGCTGTTCCGTTAGTATTGTTACTTCCTGTAAAATGGCGTCGAATCAAGCGGAACTTGCAAACGTATTTTGTACGAACGGCAGCAAAATCCAAATGTATCGGTACGCTATCTTGCCAAGAAACTAGTGTGCAAACCATTTGATCAGCGCTCGACTGAATATTGGAAGGTTGGAAGTGGAACAAATCGATAAACATGCTCCCGACAACCTTCTTGATGGCAGACATTATTGACAAAAATCCCAATCTTTCTGTGTGAAATGTGGCTCGCAAAGTTAGGAGGTCAAAATCATACGTACAAAAAGTGAAGCAGAGGCAAGAACTGAAAGCGTACAATGTGAAAAAGGTGTCTAACTGTGATGGCAAGCAGAATTTCACCGCAAAAAGTCGTGCTGAGGAGTTTTACACCAAGTTTTTGCAAACATTCTCTTGTATCAAAATGGACGACGAAACATACGTACTCGAAGACTTTTAACAGCTTCCGGGTTGCAAAGGAACGCCATTGCCGAGCCTTTTCGGACAAAGAAGGTGTCTAAATTCCCGAAGAAGTATTTGATTTTACCGGCCACATGTGGTCGATAATCTAAAAGTTTCGTCTCTACCGGCACTATCAAAAAAGATGTGTTCGAGAAATAATGTCTGCAAAAGCGGTTGCTATCGTTTATCAGAAGCCACGACTCTCCAGTGCTGTTTTGGCCTGATTTGGCTTCTCGTCAATATGCGAAATCCCACCTGGAATGGTGTAAGGTAACATCAAATTGCATCACGGAATAAAACGCTGAAGAAAACCAGACGCTTCTATAGGCACTCCTTGAGGTAGGTCTCCCCGTTTACAGTCCCGGTAGTCACGAACGGCGCATTCCGTTTGCCACATGAGCAGACTGCTTGCCAAATCATGGCAAACTTTGAAAGTTTCTGCTTCCTCACTTCCTCCGGAACATCAAACTTGTGCGGTGCAGAACAGTAGCCCCGGAAGCTGCCGGAGGTCCGCCTTGACATAAGTCTCACCATCCATGATGAGAAAATCAGGATTCGTCAGTATCTTGGTGTACAGTTTTCGGGCCCGTGACTTTCCCAATGTATTTTGCAGTGGAATTCCGCTTAAACGCTTTCACGACACGCTTGTGATCCTGGTCGCTAATAGAACATCCATTGTGACCGCATTTCTCCTTCCGTTCTATACTCAGAGTTTCGTAGTAACGTTTAATCACACGACTCTTTTTGTTTTTCTTTTGTTTTGTTTTTTAAGAGGGACTTTAACCAAATTGGTCATTCATCCCTTACACGACTCACCGTTGACTGTTTCGTTTATCTTTAGCCGGTCTATCTCCTCCAGTGATCTCTTGGCATAATGGGCCTCCTCCAGGTCCGGCAAAAAGACTACATCCTCTTCCGCGTGATATTTCTTGATGAAGGTGGAAACTTACGGCAGGCGAATCGCACTGCATATCTCCCAGTTCACCACAAGCCCCGAAAGATAGAACAGCGGCTGGAACATTCGCTGATCGTCAGACACAGAAGGAACTTGGGTCGGGAGATATATTTGACGTCAACGCGTATCTCCTTGGTGGGGGAAGTAAAGTACCCGGTCTCTTGCTAGTCTTTGTCGTCTCAACGAGTAGGTCTCGTCGCCCATTATCATCACAACGTTATGCTTCACCGAAAAGATGTTCTGCAACAGCACCCCCAGCCGCTCGTTCTGGGTGATTGCCTGCTGCTAACACAACTCTGACCTCTACTGATGCTACCGCATAACAATGTCCATTTTGCTCGATTTTGCATGTTCATTCTGCCCTCTTGACTTCTTTACCGTTTGGCCGTTTCCTCTAAATTCTCGGACCAGGGTACGAAAGGATGAGGCCACCTTGCCCTCGGTATTTCTCTTTAGCTTTTCGTCGCGCTGCACTGCCGGGAAGCAGACTTTTCTCCAGAAGGCAGTAGATATTGTAAATGCTGGATCGGCTATATCGGACGGACATGAAGAACCTCACAATGTCTAATTTTTTTGCTCCACGGTATGAACAAACCACCGAGCGTCTTGTCTGCAAATCAACTGATGAAGCTGTTATTTTTCTCTTTACCCCACAGGGTTGCTACGATTGACGATGCATAGGTGGATTCACCACCAGTTGGCAAGGTAATCACAATAATTCAACGTGATGATCGATATTAGAATTCGTATTTTTTTCGGTTATCGGGATACTGGTTCGTTTTGAATTAACAAAACATGAAGAAAAGCAGAACTCATATCTGATCAATGGTCTAATACAAAACGCTCATGAAATTATTAAGAATGAAGTAAATTTCACCGACAATTTTGCCTGTTGAAATTTATCGGTGCAATACGCCTGACCCATTCATAAACATGGTAAAATAAAAATAAGTGTGAAGGATAATTACGCAGTGTCACTTGTAAATTTCAACCATTAAAACCAGTTAATATTAGTATTGTTTACTTATAGAAGGCATATTATTTTTCGCACCATTTCCATTGATTTGACTACATTTTCTGTATTTCTAATACAATATTTAAACAAAGATACATAAACAAATCAACTGGATATTTACTTTCTGTGTAGGATAATTGTTCGGACCATTTCTCGCGTTACATTTTAAACCGGGTTGTAGTCGTAGATCGCTTCTTTTCATCGACTTTCTCTTCTTTGAATAATACGACAGCGAAATCATTTTCCTTAGAATTTATTGTTCATTGTACAAGCTAACAAAGCCTTCACTCGACCTAGCCTGAATACCACGACGGACGCTTGAGCCTCACCTCCTTGGTGGACAGACGTTCGACACGTACCTCCTCAATTTAGCTGAAGTCAGAAGGACAACAGCGCCCAGGCTGCACTACCAGCTAAAGACTGTATTCGCTGAAATTTGGACACACAAAAATTTTCCTTGAGCTCGATTCTTTTCAAACTTTCTGGAAATAAAGTACTACTAAATGGTTAAGTTTTGACATCATTGGTTTATTGAACCTCTTCTCCCAACCCAAATGCCCGCACCTTTGCCTTGACCCCTTTCATCAAATTTTGGGCAATGATAGGACCGACTTGCTTACTTACTTTAAACCACAACTTCTTTAGTTCAAGTTCATTTTCCATCAGTTTTGGAGTTTTAACGAGCTTTGCCTTCATGATTGCCCAAAATTTTTCAATTGGGCGAAGTTCCGGAGTGTTTGGAGGGTTGACGTCTTTTGGTACAAAAACTACATTATTATCTTTGTACCAGTCTAAGACGGGCTGAGCATTGTTGCAAGATGCCAAATCCGGCCAAAATAGTGTCGGGCCATCGTGAGATCTCAAGAAGAGCAGAAGTCGTTTTTGGAGGCATTCGTCCTTGTAGATTTGTCCGTTGACGGTCCCAGAGGTGATGAAGGGCTGACTCATTTTGCCACATCCGCAGATCGCTTGCCAGACAAGGAATTTTTTGGTGAATTTCGACAGTTTCTTCTTCCGTACACTTTTCGGAACAGCCAACTTAGAGGTGGCGACGTAGTGTTCCTGTCCTGGCATTTGTTTGGTGTCGGCTTTAATGTAGGTCTCATCGTCCATCACAATGCAAAACGGTTTTGTGAGTCACTCCCTGTACAGTTTTTTTGCACGAGTTTTGGCCACCGAGTTCTGTTCATCGCTCCGGTTCGGTGCCTTCTGGACCTTGTACACATGTAATCCAGAACGTTTCATTGTTTTCTGCACAAAACAAACTGAAACTTTCGCCTTTTTCGCAACATTCCTGATCGAAATGTTGGGATAACGCTTAAATTGGTTCAATACCACTCTGGCCTTCTCCGGATTTGATGTGCCACGTGTTTTGCCACTAGCATTTTTCCGCTTGGTTGTCTTACGGTCCTTGAACGTTTTGATCACATGAGATACGGTTGAATGTGCGATTCCGAGCTGTTTTCCGATCCATCGATGAGAAGCGTTTGGGTTTTCGAAGTGAGTGCCCAAAATTTGTTGGCGCACTATTTCTTCATTCGAAGCCATCACTGAAATCACTCGACCGATTTTCACGAAACTCATTACACAATTGACACAACACAATGAAATACATTCAGTTAAAATTTCAATAATTTTTACCCACACGCTACAAAATTACGAACAGTTGCGTGTGTCCAAATTTCATCGAATACAGTCTTTAAGTACGAAACCCTTAGCTGGCGGTCCTTGTCATCTCTTGACCCGTGGAAGCATGAGGTAGGAACTTGTGAGGACCATGGCTGTGCTGCGAGGACGCACGCTCCATCCCAGTTGTCTACTCACCGTTTGGCAGCCCATATAACAAACTAAGGACATATGTGTATAAACTTTTGGTGTAACCCAATAGAAACATGTATCCGTATGGATGAAGATTTATCGATTTTCAAGTCGTGCTTTTCTGGCACATCATCAAACTATAAGATGATTGGAAGAGCTCATTTTTTTCGGTACGTTGGACCATAACTCAGTCACTTCTGAATCGATAATGGATCGTGTGGTCTGATTTTGGAATTATCTGTATCACTAAAAATAGCTTACATCAAAATAGAATGGAATTATGGTGATAGAATCTCTACAAATCTTCTTGAGCGCATTTTGTTGCCAACGACTAAGTCTTAAGTAGTCGTTACTAAAATAAATCATATGAAATGTTTGATGCTGTACGCTATCCTGCCGTTTACATAATGATCAAATGTCTAACAGTTCTGGGAACATTAATACCTCCATAGGTCTTATAGATCGCTGACAAAAATTTATCGACACGACCCATTTCATAATTCCGGAACTCCCATGAAAGCTATTAGCCAGCCTCGATGAGAAACACTATAATACCCATATTCACTCAAGCAAACATCATCCCAAAATTAGCCATTCCAGGCGACCAAAGCCGATAACGGCGACAGCCAACAAATTTATTTTCTCATCCAACAAGTTAACGCTGAAATTTATTCCATCTTGGCTTTGTTGAAACCGCTATATCTATAAGCTCGAACAGCTAAACAACAACAACAACAACAACATCAACCACAGCTCCACCCCGAATCCGGGCCAAAACTTTCTCGTACGGTCCGACAGGCGTCTGGCGTCGATATATCACTTTGAAGCGGCAAAATAAGGACAACGGAAAGTGGGTTCTACTCTCTGCCATCACTCTTTCCCTCCAAGCCCCCCTACGGAAGGAAACCACGTTGTTTCCATAATCATTATATTATCAATTCATTTTTATTCATCGAAGTCAATTTACAGGTAAGTGAGCTGCTCATCCGTCCCAATTTACGTGGGTGTGTGGCCCAAAACAGATCGATACGGAACCTCATGAATGTGTTATGGGCCATTTTGGTCCGTCTATTTAAAGGTTCTAGCTTTTTTTTTCCTCTAACATTTCCAAATGGAATTGTTTCTAAACGTCTCAATTTTTGTTTTGCTGCCACGTCGCACACGGCTCTTCACCGTATTGAACAAATTGCTACACAACTCGAAGAACGGCCGGATGGAAGGATCACTCAAGTGGCCCACTCGAAGCATCTTTCGCACGACCTTTTCGCAGGTGGTAACAACTTCACACCCTCTGCTTCAGGGTGCCTTAACGAGTGATTCTTGAGTGAACGAGATCTGCTTTTCCCGCACAACTGCCCCCGTGACAACGGTTCCGTTTGTTACCAACATTAATACCGGTCAGGGTTCCTTCGCTCCACATCGACCACTACGCAGCCAATGCATAGACCGCCGCTCCTTGTACACCATCACAGCATGCCTATTAGGAGGCCGGTGGGATGGCAACGGTGTGGAATGACTATCAGTAGCGCCTCCGTTGATGGGCTATTTGGGGTTAGCTTGGCCTCAACTTCTTCTACACAGCAAATGCTAGGCATGAGAAAATTGGTTGATGTTATATTAATTTGTTTATATTACAATGTTCATTGGCCCATTGGCTTGTGGCAGGTAGTTGGAAGCATGCAACGAGGTGCTTGTTTCATTGATGAAATAGCATGGTCATTGAGATTCAGTTCACCATGTTAACAGAATAAAAGGGAACAGTTTGGTTATAGCTTAAGCAGGCTCGTTCAGGTAACCTTGATAAAAATCAGGATGACTCTACCGATGATAAGACCATATGTTTTGATTCCATGTGTCGCATTGCATCCGGAACATGACTTGATTTATCTAATCTGCTTCTGAGCAATTAGTTCAACCACTAGCTGGCTTGAAAGTTAATTATTATACTGTTTTGAAACATGTTTGGTATTTTAAACGAGTAGCCATACCTTGTCATCAAACCTTTCAATGTGATAACAATTATTTGTGTTATGGATTGATCATGGGATTTGAGAAGTCGAATGATTATTTTCAACTCAAACTACACATTGTTAAATACTGGAAAGTGTGAGCTGTTTAGTGGAATGCCTGTAACTAGAAAATTAGAAGAAAGATTAGTATTTTCATTCAATTCTAACTACCTTTATTGCTCATCTTGACATATACGCGTATTTCGTCTACAATGTGCAGATTTCTTCAGTGTCTTGTGCTAATACTCGACAATCGCCACGACAGTCGATGTGTACTAATATAAGTATAGTCGATTCGAACGATTTCAATTGTTTTTTTTGGTAAATATAACTGTTTTGTCGTGATTTGGTTGGTCCTTAAAAAGGCCGTTTGTACTGCTTGTAAAGGTATTCGCATCAAAAGTTTTCCTGATATACCCAAGGCATCGAATTAATTGTTATCTGATTATTCAGGTTAAACAATGGCAGGCAAAATTGTGAAATAACCCATCATATATCTTCAAAACTAACATCTTATTTGGTAGCCCTGAAAAGGGTCGTTGATTTTGCCGGTTTCTAAGATTTTCACTATATCGTTAACATATACAGTATGAAAAAAAGTTTATCTACCCCTTCCGTCTATTCACGTTGGCAATCTTTCATACAACAGAATATTTTCAGGCGTTAAATGACTTAAATTTACATGAAATATCCCATTATTTTTTGCCAAATCTAGCGTTCCCTTTATGTGTTAATTAGTTAACGCAGAAAATTACATGTTTCTTTTTATCTGTGTATGAATGTTTTTATATGATTTATCCAATTTTAACAGCATGTCATTTTGCTTTTATTTTTTTTCCTCCTCTGAAAAACTAGGGTATGAGCAATCAGACGATAGAAAAAAACACGCAAAAAGAAGTATATCCACTTTATTATTATTATTTGAAGTAGACATCAACAGACCAAGTTTAGGTCCTAATGATGTTAAAAACAAAAAAAAATACAATAAGAAACGATTACATAACCTCTTAACTGGAGTCAAAACAAAAAAAAATAAATAAGTAAAAATAAAATAATTAAAGCTATACACTATCTTAACTACGTGTGTCAATTGTTCTAAAAACGGTAGAAAATCTCCGACGAAGTGCGTTCCGCGTCAGATGAAAATCGAAAATGGACGCCACCCTATTGAAGGTTCGCTGCAATCCGTGAATAGCGCTATTCAACCCATAGTTGGTGCGGCGAAAAGGAAGCCTGAGCATGGAGTTGTGACGCATTGGCCTGGTTGGACGTTGATGCTAATTTGTTGAAGGATCCTTCCGCAGTCGATTCTTCCTTGTAGAACATCTGCAGCAGTTAAAGCTCTACATACATCTCTACGGACCCGCAGAGGCTCCATGTCGACCAACTGACACCGACTTTCGTAGCTAGGAAGACGAAAAGGGTCGCTCCAAGGAAGTCTACGAAGTGCGAACCGAAGAAAACGGCGTTGAATAGATTCGATTCGCTCGGCGCCATTATCATAGCATGGACTCCAGACCGCTGAACAATACTCCAGTGTCGAACGAACGAGGGAATAATAGAGCGATTTAAGGCAGTGAATGTCGCTGAAGTTCTTCGCAACCTTGAATATAAAACCGAGTGTCCTTGAAGCTTTGTCAACAACAAACGATAAATGTTGCGTATACGTCAGTTTCGAATCCAGCTGAACACCTAGGTCTTTAACGCACTGCTTTCGTTCGATGGTTGTACCGAGAAGATGGTAGTTGAACAAAATTGGTTGTTTCTGAAGTGAGAAGGTTATCACTCAGCACTTGGCCGGGTTGACCAACAACCGATTTAGAGTACACCAATGAGCAAAGGCATCAACCTGCGCTTGGAGGAAATGGCAATTGGCGGTTGAACAGATTCTGCATAAAAATTTCAGGTCATCAGCAAACGACAGGCGAGGCCCTCCGATAACATAGTGTACGTCGTTGAAGTATAAAAGAAATATCAACGGTCCCAGATGGCTACCCTGCCGTATCCCGGACATGGCGCAGAAACTCCTTGAACGAATGTCACCCAAGGCAACTGTCAATTGACGCCCTGTGAGATATGATCGAAACCATCTTAAAAGATTACCACCAACTCCTAGTCTGTCAAGTTTAGCGATCGCGATATCATGATTCAACTTGTCAAAAGCTGCCGTTAAATCTGTGTAGATCACGTCCGTTTGGCATCGAGCGATCGTACCATCAGTGATGTACGACGTAAGGCGCAATAAGTTTGTAGTTGTGGAACGCCCTGGTGAAAATCCGTGCTGGTCGTCACTTAACAACTGCTTGTATGTAAAAAGTGAGTTCTTAACGACCAGTTCAAAAAGCTTCGATACAGCGCTTAGCGATGTGATTCCTCGGTAGTTGTTCACGTCCCGCTTGCTTCCTTTTTTATATACCGGAAATATGTCCGCCATTTTCCAGCAATAAGGAAATGTACCGCTAGAGAGGGACATCTGGAATATCTGACGAAGTGGATACAGAAGACAAGCCATGTTCTGTTTCAGAAAAACCGACGGAACCCCATCGGGTCCGGGCTTAAGCGAAGTTTTAAGGTGTAATGCCGCGTTCGAGATTGATTCTGAATCCACATCAACTAGGCTGAGTGTTTGATTAGCCAAGAAAACATTGCCGGCGGCAGCGTGAACAGAATGACTGGTTAACCTCTCGTCTTCATAAACACTAGCAAATTTTACCGAGAACAGATCGCAAATTTCCTTTTGAGTGCCAGCAGTTTCGCCATTATAGAACATGGATGAAGGTAAGCCTACTTCCTTACGTTGTTGATTAACATAGCTCCAAAAAGATTTCGGATGAGATTTGAGACGCCGTTGAACCCCACTCAGATAACGTTGAAAATGTGCACGACTGGTCCGTTTATACTCGTAGTTGAGTCTGCTATAGTGGCGTTTAAGCGACATGGTGCGGTGTTTCGTGAATCTTTTAAGAGCAGCCCTTTTAATCCGTTTTAGCGAGCGAAGAGCGTTCGTCATCCAAGGGACCCGAGAGTCAGTCTGAACAATCTTTTTTGGGACGTGACTGTCAATGACATAAGCCAAGACGTGGGAAAAAGTTTGAGCAGCGATGTTAACGTCGGTCGAATCAAGAATGCTCTGCCAATCCAAACTAGATAAAACATCACCAATACTGCGATAGTTGGCTCTACGGAAGTCATATGACACAGTAGCAGGAGTGTCGACGAAGTCCCGAGCTACAACGTCCTCGACAGCAACTATAAGAGAAGGATGGTGAGGGACATCCTTAACTAGAGGCACGGGAGCTGTAGAGATGAAGGGAGCAATATCTTGGCCACTCACGAAGCAGAGATCTAGAGAGCGATTATTCTCATTCACCACGTTGTTAGAAAACTAAAAACTGTTTAAAACTAAATGAGAATAAAGGTCGCACGAAGAGGTTATTGACAGAGTGTCGTGAATTTGAAAAGTTAGTTCGGGAGTATTGTTTACATACAGACATATGTACAAGCTGGAGTGCCCACCGTGTGTAAATTTCTGTAACTGCCATTTTTAAATTTCAGCTCATTTCCGTTAGTTTTGGTGAATCGTATGTTGATGGCGCCACCTTGAGATTTGATAACCTGTCAATTTTAGTTTGGTGAAACCTAGACTAGGTGGCGTTGTTTTTCCAATGGTTTGCTTTTAAAAGTTAACACAGTTAATTGGAGAAAAAATGTTTGAGCCTGGATGTCTGTTCTCCGTGGTAAAATGTTCCATTCTGTACGAAATGAAGATCCGTAACAATTGAATTCAATTTTGCGATATCCTCCTTCATCGAGTCTACGGCATTCGTCGTCACAGTTGTTTCATTGACGTTACGGCTCACAATATTTCGGAAGTGGTCGTTTGAAAAAAGCACCGCACACTGATCGCACATCCAGAAAACATTGTTTGCGTACAAACCAAGTTGATCGAGTTGCTCGACATCAACTTTTGCGCACCACCACCACAGAATCCACGATAGACGATGCGTTCGGAGCCCAAAACACTTTTAGACACTTTTTGCAGGCCATGATATCAATAATTCTCGAGTACTTTTTCAAAAGGAATAAGTCACAAAATGTAAACAAACGCGTTGTTCGTGGCATGTTATTAGAAAATCATGTATAGATGCCCATATTTGTTGAACTTTCTGATGGATTATTTCTGAAAGTTTTTACTAACTTTTTACAAAATTGTGTTAAATCAATTTTGCACTTTTTGGCAAATGTGTACATACGGCACTTGTGTTGAAAAGTAACTTGCGAATCATTGTTATATCGTTTAAATGACTCTTAACGATGCGTACGTGAAAATCTTTGTACCACAAAGTTAAAAATTTAGATTTTGTTTAATAAAAATTGATTTTTTTAGCAAAGATAATTTTACATTGTTTTGTTGCAGAAAAAAACTAATACGTCATTTTGATAATTTCGATGTATCTGTGTGAAATATGACAACTTGACGTAACATTTCGACTTATCAACAATGTCATGAGCAGAAGGTCGTATCATTTTGACGCAAGTAACATGCCATCTATCATAGTGACATATCAAAATGACGTATTATCTTTTTCTATTGCAGATCGTTGTAAGAAACATTAATCTAAATGAAACTTGAATGTTCACTCCTAATGTAATTTTTAAGCACAGTGATTTAAAAAGGAATAAAAATAAATTCAAAAGTGGAATTTGATTGGGATAAACCTGTCTGGTTTTTAAATAGGAACAAAAGGAAATTCAAAATTGAATTGATTTTTATAGCTGTTTGAAAACCAGACATGTTTATCCCAATTAAATTCCACCGAATGACACATTGGTAAACGATATTACATCACTGTGCTTAAAAATTACACTAGGTGTGAAAATTCAAGTTTCATTTAGATAAATGTTTCTTACAACGGTCTGCAATAGAAAAAGATAATATGTTATTTTGGTAAGTTTAGTAAGCATGTTACTTGCGTTAAAATGATACGTCATTCTGCGAATGACAATGTTGATACGACGAAATGTTACGTCAAATTGGCATATTTCACACAGATACGTCAATGCTAATTTTCTCATTTTCGTCCAAATGTTTCTTAAGTCCATTTGAAAAAGTACTCGGAAATTGTTGTTTCTGGAAACCGCCTTTGAGAATGCAACACAGCAATAGCATAAGAAACATCACAACAGGACGAGTTTAGCTCGATGTGTGCGATAATGGGTTTGTTGTTCGTCAGCAGTTAATGGGTTGGGAAGTGACGGAGATGCGATTAAGCAGTAAATGACACAGTACAATAAATTAAAAATAGATTTTTTTACGCGATTATTCACAGGACGAAAAAAAAATGTATTCTGCAATGAACGATACAATAATTAATTAAATGACACTGAATACGTCACAGAAAAACTAATTTAACACGGGTAAAAATATGATTTGATAGCGAAGTAAAAATAAGCCTAGTTATCGTTGCGAATATACACACACAAAAGTCGAGAACTACTTTACCCATGTCCTTTCGCTCAATTTTCAATAATTCTATTGTATTTCCAACCTACCGTACACCGACGGAACTTTCATTACTTTCTCTTCATATCTAGTAAACATTACTGCCCACACGGCCAGCCGTTTTAACTCAGTTTTGAGTTACAAGACAAGTTGATAAGACGACAATCAAAAACATTGACTCTAATCACATGGATGTTTTTGATTTGTCGACATGTCAATCCCAGTTACATTTACTAAAATTTGAGTGAATATACTTTTGACGAAAGTGAGTCAAAAACGACTCAAAACTGAGTTAAAACGGCTGACCGTGCACTCTTGGTGCCTCATGGTGATGAGCGAACATCTCCTTCTACATCATAATCGTTACTTTACGCAGGGAGAACACAAAACATAATAATTTGAGTATGCGTTTTTTTATTCGTGGATAACCATGGCTTTTTAAGTGTCACTCTGCCCTTAAGACCAATGTCATGAAGCTGATGTTGCAGTGTCTGAGGTGTCACATAAATTGAAAACCCATTTTCGATTTGCGAAATAACTTAAACTTCGATATACAAAAGCATCTAACGACGGAATGGGCGCTGTTTGCTTTGTTAACCTTCGATAAAGTGACAGCTACCGCGTAATACACTCTAAAAAATTATTAACTATGTTCAGATGGATCCATTTTTTTGGTGAATTTTTTTCTATAGTTTAATGCGCTGGCAAAATGATAAGCATATAAATCATATAACAACATTCAAATAAGCAGCTCACTTTTCAACCGCAAAACAGGAAAATTGCGATTTGTCGGTTGGGGTGGATAATCTTTTTTTACAATCTCTAGTTATCTAAATGAGAAAAATTGTTCTCCACGATGACGTTTCGTAGTGGAATCTGTAAAGAGAAATGATTTAGAAAAAAATGGTTGAAATATTTGTACTTTTGTAGGATTTTGCGTTTTGGTACGGACTCTTGACAATGATAACGCATATTGTACGCTACCTTGAAGTGTATGAAAAACGATACCTATTGTGACCAAGGTATGCGGTATTTGGTATGTGAATAAGAACAACAGACTAACACAGAAACGATGCAGACGGGTTTCAAAAAATCTTGACGTTTTACGACCATGTCAATGTTAGTGATCAAATTTAAGTCTTTTCGGTCTTCTTTGGAAGCAGATTATTTCACTTTAGTTGCTACACAAACGACTGCCTTGTCATTCGCTTCCTGGCCATAAATCGTATAAGCTGACCTCTCTTATATATATATATATATATATATATATATATATATATATATATATATATATATATATATATATATATATATATTATAATATATATATATATATATATATATATATATATATATATATATATATATATATATATATATATATATATATATATATATATATATATGTTCTTTTCAGAAGTTTACTTTCAAGATTAATGTTAATTGAGTGTAGAAAAATTTCCAATTATGTAATCGATTTACAAGCTCAACGAGAAATTTTCACCAGGAAGGTATGAGCAGTGCCTTGGATTTTCATAAAATATCCATGAGGAGTGACAATGACTTTATCCCAGTATAATGATGATGTTTACTTTACCGGTTTTCATGGTTACCGCTGTCACTTCTATGCCAACTGAATTTTGTTTGCTGCAATGAATGAAATCAGCTCTTAGTGCGGGTCAAAATTCTGCTGTCATTGTTGTTTTGATTATCAGTCGGTAAGCATGAATTTCGATGCTAGTAATGTTGAGCGAGAATACCCTGGACTGGGCTGCCCTTGAATATTTTCCAATCTCGACCGGTAATTGATATTCATGGTGGTTTATTGAATTTTATTTCTGGCATTTTGAAATTCATATTGAAACTGATTTTTTTACATAAATGAATATCAAAGCATCTTGAAAATCAAACGTTCATTCTTCTAGATACGTTTGCTGTCACAAGTTATCATTTGATTTTCGAATGGAAATTATAGGTAGTCAATGTTATGTTGCCTGAAAATCCACGCTATTGAACTTATTGAACGCTATTGAGTATGACTTTTATCTGGTAGTGAGTCCATCCTTGTATTGCTAATCGTAGCAACCCTGTGTGGTAAAGAAAAAAAAATATAGCATCATTAGTTGAAAGTGGTCAAGCAACTACGCTCGATGGTTTGTAATTGAGCATTGAAAACCCGAATATGTTCATTAATGATAGATACAATGCTAAATATATTATGTACAATCTGACAGTGATTCAGTTGAAAAGTAACATTAAGCTTTAATTAATGTACCATACAAGATCAAGGTACTTTTCATCATCCGTATGGTACACTAATAATGCCTAAGGTTACTTTTCAAGTAAACCATTGTCAGATTATACATGATATATTTAGCATTGCATCTATCATTAATTAACATATCCGGGTTTCAATGCTAAATTTTCATTATTCTATGGAGCTGTTTTCACATGTCTATGGAACATTTCATATACTTTATGGTTATATTTTGTTGAATTTAACGAGCAATTTTAGGGAGCATTTTTCAATTTGTTAATGAAAATTTATCCAATCTTATGATGCATATACCCTTTTGCCGTCTGAGAATAAACGTTAAACGGAAGACCGTCACTGTTCCCAACGTTCCCCAGCTGCGCTCTATTGAAATATTATGGGTGAACTTCAAACAGAAGATGAACTCAATTAGGTTGACCAACAATGTTTCCTAATTATAATGTGAAATATTTTAAGTTCGTAGTTACACCTAATCAACATAAGCTTTTGTTTTGCTGTAATTTTCAATAGAAAGTGCAATAAATTGCAATAATTTGATCACCTACATTTTTTCATTTCAAATCAATCGAGGAATAAAGCTTATTTCTTATAAGTTTTGCTGCATTTAGGTATATATATTTATTTTACAAAATTCGAGGTTGTAAGCAATGAACGACCAAAGAAATATCGCTCCGAGAAGAACATGTTTTCCATTTTTCACGAACGTAAAAAAACCCTCCCAACCTGTATACTTCTTTGCCCATTCAATGCACATACGTAGTTCGAATGAAAGGAAAACAAACATCTCAAATGAACGTGCCATGCGGGAAAACTCATTAAGGACTCCATCCGTCTCTACAGTATATCTTTACACACATGCATTCATTGTTTGCAAATCGAATGGAAAAGTGGTAATTAAACCTAGGTGAACACACGGACGTAGGTTATAACTTTGCTTTCTTCGACAAACCATTTCCGACATCCGAGAAAGAGTGGGAAAGATCTGTCAGGGTTGATTAGATTGTGGCAAATTGTCGATTCTAGAAGGAGCACATAACCAAGAAAGTCTAGGCAATTGTGTTACCCAGTATAATGGCTCCTAACCATGCCCGTAAACTCAATCACTCCGACGAGAATTGTTACATTCGCCACTGGTTACGTCTAGCCATTCGGGAAACCCATATCTCGGGGTGATGGCTAATAAACCGATCGGGAGGAAGAAGAAAAAAAAAGTCAGAAACAAAACAAAATGAAGCCACCGGCAGGAGATTGGGTTCCAGCAATGTAGAAATGATACAAGGCACAGTTCAACGTTGCTGGGATCGTTGAGGCGTAAAATCGTAACCGTTGGCTATTACTTACTTATAGTGGTACTGGCTGATGGTAGAGTAACGGCAAACAATGCCTTCGTTCTTGGAAAGAGCATTGAAACGACGTATGTAATGCATTTTAATGAAAATGGACCGTTTGCTTTCCGAACTGATGAAGTTAAGTGTTTCGTCGATATACGGACGGAGGAGAAGTTGCTCCTTTGCACAGCAAATCTTCATGGTTGATGGCTATCCTTTATCTTTCCACCTTTTTCCGATGAAAGAACAGAACTTCTTAGCATTCGCTTTCGGACTACACTCAAGCAATAGTTAGCAAGAATTTGGGTTTTAACCCGATTTTTTTACGGAAGATATATTTTATTGCGCTTAAGTTCCACTGCACAGCATGAGCATGAGCATGTTTGACCATCCGAGTTTGCTATTTCAAAGAAAACCAAAAGATGATGCTTGAGCTAACATACACCTTCAATGTGATGATCCCCGATGATTCCAACCTAAGGCTATATCGGCGTTGACCTCGCCCGAATGCAGGTCCAACAAGGAAAGAGTAGGAATGTGTTGACTTGATACTGGTTTTATTGGAAACCGAGAAATCTTCTGCACTTCCACGAGACATCACTATGATATTGAATAAAAGGGTTGGGTTGGCAGCAGGTTTTGTTTTGGTAAACGATACACTGAATTCTTATTTATCTTTGTTTCCAGATTATTTTCCAACTAGTTGGTGTAGAGTTGAGTTATTCTCTAGCACACTGTACCCAAGCTATTTGAACTAATTGTTCTCCAAAGGCTGGTCAATGACTATTCACAGACTATTTCTCCAGACCAACACGGTTTTGTGCTCAAGCACTCGACGGCGACCAATCTAACCGTATTTACATCGTTCATTATGCGCGAAATGGAACGCGGTCATCAAGTAGACGCCGTTTACACGGATCTCTCTGCGGCCTTCGATAAAATGAACCATCAGATTGCCATTTCTAAATACGGCAATATGGGGGTTCACGATCAACAGTTGAACTGGTTCCGTTCATACCTGACTGATAGAACTATGTCCGTGAAGATTGCCGATTACGCCTAATCTAGCTTTCCGGTAACATCCGGCGTTCCTCAAGGTAGCCACATTGGCCCATTCCTTTTCCTGCTATATATGAACGATGTGAACTTGGTCCTCAAATGCCTGAAATTATCCTACACGGATGACCTGAAGCTGCACTACGTTATAAAATGTCCGGAAGACGCCCACTTTCTTCAGCAGGAACTGCAAGTGTTCGATAACTGGTGCCGAATACTTAAATGTATCCAATTGCTCAACTATCTCCTTCGGCCGAAAACGTGCGATGTCTCTCCACGACTACATCCTTCAAGGTACGCGCTTGAAACGAGAAACAACGGTCAAGGATCTGGGAGTAATGCTCGACTCCAAACTGTCGTTCAAGGTTCACATTTCGTATATTGTTTCCAAGGCCTCTTCGCAGCTAGGATTTATGTTCCGCTTCGCAAAAAACTTCAAGGACGTTTACTGTCTGAAGGCATTATACTGCTCTTTGGTTCGCTCTTTCTTGGAATAATGTGCCGTCGTTTGGTCCCATTTCTACCAAAACGCAGTCCAGAGGATCGAAGCTGTTCAGCGAAGGTTTATACGCTTTGCTTTGCGACATCTTCGCTCGCAAGACCCTCGCAGATTATCAAGTCATGAAAGTCGGTGCATGCTCATCAACCTGGAACTGTTGTAAGGTAGGCGTATGGTAGCCAAAGCGTGTTTCATTGGTGATCTGCTTCAAGGAAATGTTGATTGTTCCGCTCTACTGGATCTCTTGACCATCAACACTCGACGACGAAATTTCCGTTTACAACAGTTCTTCGTGTTCCCGCAAGGACCAACTACGGCAAACACGAACCTGTGCAAAGCATGTGCCGCGTTTTCAACAGCTGCTATAATGTGTTTGATTTTAATGTATCCCGCGAGGTTAACAAGCGTTGTTTCCATTTACTGACCTCAGAAGGAAGAGTTTATGAACAGTCCTTTTCGCGCTTGATGAATCGATGATTGTCGCAGTTTTGAAAGTTCTAGATAGTGTTTCCTCATAGTGGGGATTTGATTATTGGCAGAGTGTGGAGTGAAAATAGAAGAAGAAGACCAGTGCAGGGAGAAAACGGCCATTTGCTTGTCAGAAGCAACAAACGAAGACAATGCGCATGCGTGCGTAAAAGGCTGCCACATAATTTTAGATGAACTACGCCCGCGTCAGTGGTGTAGTGGTGAGCGTGACTGCTACTGGCACCCCAGTGGGTCTGGGTTCAATCCCCAGTCGACGTCGGTGTTTTTTCTGAGGCGAAAAAATCTAGTCACGTCTTCCTTCGGAAGGGCAGTAAAGCCGTTGGTCCCGGCTCATAGTCATGAGTCGTTAGGTAGGGTCCAGGTGGTGGCGGTGATTGTCTCCATGTGAGGAAGACCGACGTAAAATAATAAAAATAAAAAAATAATGATAATAATTTTAGATGCGTTCACCACGTAGTGCACAGTGTGTTTTAGTGTAGGTTGCATATTTAACGGGCGGCTTGGTAAAATTTTTTTTGCATTATTTTTGTCATGAGTGCAGCAATTAATTATGAATCAACGTCGAAATTTTTTTAGTTTACGAATGAACTAGCGAGTGTACTTAAGAAATCAACCATGGGTGAGATATATCAGACTTTAACCATTTAACAATAACCTTATGTTAGATTAAAAAATAACACACACACATACACACCCACACACACACACACACACACACACACACACACACACACACACACACACACACACACACACACACACACACACACACACACACACACACACACACACACACACACAAGGGCCTTATTCAGGGAAGTCTGCGTTTGATTTTACCATGCCTGCTATTAGATCAAGCATGGTGCGGTTGATATCAACATGAGGTCTGTCAAATATTCCACAAATGTTGAAGGTTGTGCCATAAACGTAGTAAATTTGACTTAAATTTCATTCTAATTTTGAAAATAAGCATAGTCAAGTAAACTGGTAGTTTTACTACAAGTGTTTTTTCTGTGTAGAATAATAAATGGTCGGATTGCAATGATCGAAGTTGACCGCGCTCTTGCGCTGTTTTGTAATTTGCTTTTAAATTTTTTGGCGAAGTAAAATTTACGATTAAAGTGAGAAGCTGTGAATGAATAGACTTTTGTGACGGTCATAAAAGTGGATTGCATTCTATTTATTTTACAGACTGTTTTGACATCTTGCTCTACACCGAATGTCTAGAAGATGTCTCGAACAACTGAAAGAAAATTAAGTCAAGTTCATGTTTAAGAATTCAATTAATTCAAATAGTTCTTAAATAAACTACAAAACGAAATATAAAGCGTGAAATTTAATGGTTAACCAAAGTTTCTAAAGCAAAATACAACGCTGAATTCAATGCCGTGGTCAGAAAAATTAAAGTAGAGCGGCTTTTGAGGTATACCAAAATTTGGATTTTTTTAATTTGGACAAAAGTACGTTTACTAAAATGTCAATATGTTTATTCAGTGCAACAATTTTAATTTTTTCTCATCTGGCGCCAAAACTCTATTACACCTTCCTTTATCTTCGCGTCAGATCAATTGGGAAATACTGTTGTTAAAAATTGTAATGTTGGTCCTTCTTTTTGCAACGCTTTGACGAAATTTTTGAATAGCCCAAGCTTTATATGTAGTAGTGGAAGTATTTTATGTTCTTATTCATTTTTAACGTTTTGAGCATGAGCATGAGCATGATTGACTGCTTGCGGTTGCTACTCTGTTGCGGTTGCTACCAGATCGGCTGTAATTACACAGAGAACCAACAGATGATGTTTGGGACTAACATACATCCTCAATGTGTAAGCTGGCGATCGCGCCCAATTAAAAAGAGCAATACCAGCGCCGGCCGCATCCATGCCGGTCAAATAAGGATAGGGTAGGAGTATGTTGACGTGGTTCTCGCTTTGATGCGGGAAGCCGAGAACACCTCTGCACATCACGACGAGCTCACTGGGGATGTTGGATATGTGGGGTAGGGTTAGCAGCATGGTTCGTTTTGGTAAACGGAACGCTGAATTTGGAGTAGGGTTTTTCATTTTGATGCCCATAAGATTTTAGACGTGTTTTCCGGTTTATTCTCCAGACATCTGGCATTAGTCAGGTGGGCCAAAACTTAAAACGATGCAAATGCGAAGCTGAAAATAGCATGAAAAATATTGTGAAGGGATGTTATAATATGAAATGATAATCACAATTATATTTGTTATGTCTGCATATCTGCTGATCCTGCTGCAATAAGAGACGGACTTGCACCATCATAATCACGAGGGAAGAAAACAATTCAAAATTACTATTAAATACTCTGGAATTCCATGGATGATCGGGGTCGCGCTGCCTACATCGCCATGCGCGGATGCCACCTAATGTATAGTTGACGCGAACCAGCGTTTCTTACTCAACCGCTGGATGCCTGGGACCGCTTCTTTTTCATTTTTAACGTTTTCTATACTAACTGTGAAATTATCCTGTTTTGGCCAATCTTTTCGGAGGTAGAGTCCCTTTCGAGCCTGACTGTCCCATTTGCACAAAAAACACATATATTTTGTGTAACCATGATGGCAAAAACAAAGAAGCAACTCCGTTCAGAATTGTGCGCGGCACCCGCCGTGTCGAAAACGGACATCGTGCGGCATTTTTTGAACGCCGGATACGCCCGATCTGGCATCTACAACATCTTGGCACTGTTAGACAACAATCAGAGCATCGAAAGAAAGTCCGGTTCCGAACGGCCGACGACCCTGAGCGACTAGAAGCTTCAAAGGATGCTGAAGAGGAAGACCGAGGGAAAAGTGGCTACATCGCTGCGAGCGCTTTGCCGGGATGTCGGTTCAACCGGCAAAACAGTGAAAAATTACCTGGCGAAAATGACCATACATGTCAGGAAGCGGAAGTCGCGTCCACTGGATTTTGAGCTGCAGGCAATGATGCAGTGGCACGTGGCGGTGGTTATGGATGACGAGACCTATCTCACCCTGGATGGCAACGACTGGCAGGGCACTTCGTATTTTACTTCCCCTACGAAGGAAGTGAGCTCTGAGGTGAAGTTGATTTCTCACACCAAGTTATCCAAGAAAGTGCTGCTGTGGCTGACAATCAGCGAGAAGGAGATGTCAACGCCGCTCTTTTTACGCTCAGGACTGGCCGTGATCGGGGAAATTTATAGTATGACATGCCTGCCGGAAGTTGCGTCGTTCGTTAAGAAATACCATAAGGGCGAAGACGCAGTTTTCTGGCCGGATCTGGCGTCGACCCACTAATTGAAGGGATCGTTGGAGGAGATGGAGCGGCTGAATATCAATGCCACCCAACGTCTTCCAGCTGCGTCCCATTGATAATTTCTGGGCCAACCTGAAGCGTAAGATCTACTCTAACAGTTTTGCCGCAAAAACCGAGGAGGAATTGATAAATAAAACGAAGAAAGAACTCAAAAACATGCCTACACGCATGTTTTCGTCTGCCACGGCGAATGGTCTGATTAACTGCCGAAAGGCCGCTCGCAAAGGTGCATTTTTTTTAATGCAAACGTTACCATAACATTTTACAGCAAATGAGTAGCAATTGCGAACCTATCGAAAGGTTGCTTAACACCATCTTTGGCGGTGTATATGAAAACGATATTTGGAGAAGAACGATGAACCACGAGCTGGAGCAGCTCTATGGCGAAATCGCTAAAGCTGGAAGGGTACAATGAGTGGTACATGTTGTAAGAATGTCGGACAACAACCTCGCAAAGATTGTGCTCGCCTCAAATACGACCAGTTGAAGCTGTAGCGGAGCGCAACGAGCCAGTTGGTTAAACGAAGTGGAGCAAGAGCTTGGAAGTGTGGGACATTCGAGGAACCGGAGACAAGCAGCCCTCAACCGAGTTTTATGGAGAAATATCGTGACGCAGCTGCGGTCTTAAACCAGCATAAGTAAGTAAGTAAGTAATCCGCCAACTTAACTCGATCAGTAAAAAACAAGGAGGATCTCACAAAAATATTTGAAGGTCATAAAAATTACAATAATGCTATTATTGTCGGTGAGTGGAAAGCGCATCATGTAACGAAGGAAAAGAAAAACTTTAATAAAGAGGGCTGTATTTTCATGGATCTGGTTGAAAAATACAAGGCTCCAACATTAACTCCTATACAGTTCTACAGGCTTTGCACTGCAATTGATGTAGCGCTGTGTTCTAGCTACCCATATGGGAAGCTTTATTGGTCGGTTTTCGATTTTGGAGTAGGTAGCCACCACATGGCCATCGAATTTACCATGGAGGAGTCACGGGCACAGAATTAAGACATCAGGAAGAAAATCTATGAACAAATCTCATCATTAGATTAGATTAGATTAGATTAGATCTTTATTACTGAGTTTTTCAGCCTCAGCTGGTTCGGCTCATAAATCTCATCATTGGATCAACATAGGATTTGTTCACGGGAAGATCTGATAGGAAAAGTACAGCAAATCTACAAATCCAGCTAACAACGCAACAAGCGCACACCAAAATACTGGTGGTCACCGGAAGTGGAAGAAGTCTAGAAATAGAAAACAAAAGCAAGAAGAGAGTTCAACAAAGTAGGTAGTGTCGAAAATTTGATGAAATTCATAAAAGATTCAGCTGTGTTCCAGAAGACAAAAAGAAAAAAGAAAGAAAACCAAATGAAAGGAATTCGTAGAACATAGAAGTCCATTGACCAGCTCTAAAAATTAACGAGGAAAATAAAAACCATATGAAGAAAACAAAACTCTTTTTAGATGACATCAACACAGCTAAAGAGTTCTAAGATTTGCCCTTTGGCAAGAATAGTGCATAAGAAACGATTCGCTTCAACGGATGAATCACAAATTGCGACATTGATGATGAAAAGAAATGGTAAAGGATCGTTGCGAATAAAAATCCAAACTCTGCTCCAGGTGAAGACAGGATAACTTACGGAATGCTTAGACAACAATAGCCAGGTGTAGTGCAGCAATTAATGAAAGATGTCATCAGTCAATGGAGAAGAAGATATCCAGAAGCGGTGCAAAAAACAATCAAAATCATTGCTATTCCAAAACGAGGAAAAGATCAGTCGAAACTGAAAGGGAAGCGACTCATATTGATTGTTTCAACTTGCACCAAAGTTGTGAATAATACAGCTATATTACAGGAGAAGCTTATATATAATTTAGGAACAGCAAACATACTACCCAAAAAATTGTTTGGATTCCATGTGACGCTATCCACGAACCATTATTATATCGTGTGGTCAATAATATAATTATATAAAAAGGTATGTAAGAGCTATTGATTTATAATTTGTGTGGGTCTAATCAACGCATTTTGTAACATTGAGGTAGACACACTGAAAGAGATTATGTTTGAATATCGAATACCTTCTGGATTACAAACTTTCTGACAAATAGGAAAATAGTCTTCCAGACAAATGATACACAATTAACACGAATAATAAGTGAGGATCTTTTACGAGGAGACGTACTGCTCCTCACCCTGTTTAACCTATACACAACCCAAATGCATGAAAGTTGCGTCAAAGGAGCTGAGCTGGTGTAATTTGCGGACGAATCCGTATCATTGTTACGGCCAAATCGGTGAAAATGCTGGAATCAATTGGACAAACATATCCCAAGTAGTACACTACGGTCATAATTAGTTGTAGTAACTTGATTATGACTAAGCAAGTTATATTTATGTTATCTCAACCAAATGGCAACAAGTGTGCTACTGGGGATTTGGATCGATTGGTGAAAACAGCAACGAACCTCAACCTAACAGTAAACCCAGAAAAAAAAACCTTCCTTT